>NMUG010000016.1:0-35780 GCA_002855965.1 Monotropa hypopitys
ATGGGCTTTATTGCCAATGTGGTTTGGAAATTGAGTAAAGTAAACGTGTATTGTAAGTCCTTTTATTGTGACTTGATTGGTATTAGCCATGACTGTTGTAGGCAATGGTTACCCTTGTATGCTTGTACCCTGAATGAAATGATAATGGATCATCGAATGGGTTTATCCCAAGTGTTAATTAACTTCAACAACATAAGTAAGGAAATATGATCCTTCGAGTCATGAAAAGTGAAATTTTATATATATGAACAAGAGTTATGGTCACGTGTTGGACTTATGTTCTTATATGAACGTTTACGTTATCATAGTGGAATTAGTGGGCATGACACACCCTTGGACTTTGCATGTTCATAAAAACATAGACGTTAAATTCATGGAGATAGTATGGACAGTCCCTTGGAATTGGCACACTCCTTGGACATAATGATGATAGTACCATTAGTTGATTAAATGGCAAGTGGACTTGTAAGTAATTCATAACATTGTTAGTTGTTACAACAAGTTTAACTTCATGAAAGTGTAAGTAAGATGTTATAGTGGCATTAACTCTTGAGATGGCAAAAGTAGAATAACATTGAAATAATGCCTATGCCTTAAATGGGCTAGTATAGCATCCCTTGAGTTATAATGGACCATTGAATTGATAAGTTAGTAAATGTGAATAAAATGCAAGTGCATGATTATCTTAAAGCTTATGTTAGTTCTCTTGTGATTAGTTTGGCTTTTATTTCATAATTGTGAGCACTTTGTTAGTCATTTGTTTAAACCTCCATGTCTAATCAAAATTTTAGATTTCCTTGTTGTTTTTTGTTTCCTTTTTTACTTGCTTAGAATTCCAGATTTGAGGAGCTTGAGGCTTTGGGTCCACTACAGTCGGCTTGGAGTATTGTTACCTCTTCCAGTTGAGGCTGCAGTTTGTCTTGGTAGGTATTGGAGTTGGTTGACCAATGTTGGGCCTTCTTTGTTGGTAGTACTTTTAGACTTGTTGGGCATGTGTAGCCCATGTAGTAGGATGTGTTGTGATATTCAGGAAGCTCTTCTTTTAGTGTTCTGTTGGTTTGTAGTATTTAATTGTCAAGTGCTTAGTCTTCCGCTGTGATTGGGTTGATGATTCATATTGGAGTTTTCTTTTGTGGTTTGCTTGTTTCTAGTGGTAAGGTGAACTTTGGGTGAATATTGAGGCTTCAATTCCTTTGGTTTTTGGGGAAAGTGTGTTTGAGGTTTTCTTTGTAACGTCACCTGTCCAATATTCGTTTTAATTTAAATGATTATTGGGATGAGTCGTTACAGCTTGGTACTAAGTCGCTGGGGCGTAATTGAATTGTTTGAGGATTATTATATCAAGTAGTGATTGTTGAGTTGATTATGATGTAGTTCTAATTGCTAGAAGTCTAGTAAGTCAAGAAATAGAACTTGGGCATCACTGATATTATTTCCTAACGATTGTGTTTGATGTTGTCATATATATATGGTATAACAGATTGATGAAAGTGCATTTTCACAACCAGTTCGGTAAAGCAGTCAGTATGGCAGATATGGATCGTTTGATCATGACTTTGACTCGGTTTGTAGAGGTGCAAGTAGAGCATGCAGTGAGCAGGAATGCAGGGTCGAGATTGATAAAAGAATCTAGAGGGTTGAACTCATCAGTGTTTGAAGGATCAGTTTTCCCTAGTGAGGCAGAAAATTGGCTTAAGAATTTGGAGAGAACTTTTGAAGTCATGAGGGTAAGTGATGACTAGAAGGTGATGTTAGCATCTTATAACCTTCAGGGTGAGGCTCGAAATTGGTGGGAGGCCATAGAACGACAGTTGTCGATACCATTGCCGGGAATGGTACCGGGAGTTCCTAAGTGGTCACATGGGGGATGTTTGTAGAGATGTTCAATGACCATTTTTGTCCTGAGAGTTATAGGCAGGAACAAGAGTCGACTTTTATTTATTTGAGGCATGGAGAGTTGAGTGTGGCCGAATATGAGTCAAAGTTTGCATCCTTGTCTAGGTATGTAGTGGAATTGGTTAATACGGAAGAGAAAAAGTGTAAGAGGTTTAGGGGTGATTTGGAACCTAGGGTGACGTCTAGGTTGACTTCATTTAGAGTGAGGCTATGCGGAATTGGTAGACATGGCCAGAAAAATTGAGAAGGATATTGAGGGAATGACTGAGCATCGACATGCTATAAAACGAAGTAGACTAGAGTCTTCTCAAGCAAAAAAAGTGAGTGGGATTTCTGGAAACGTACCATCGGTGGATTTAGGGAGTGCCTATATTGGTGTTAAGTCCTATGGTGATCGAAGAAATAAAAGTGGGAGTGTCTGATCTATGGTTAGTAGGCAGCGAGTCCCTCGTCATTGTTTTAGATGTGGATCAATGGATCATTTGGTGAGGGATTGTCCTAATTGTGTGAAGGATATAATGTGTTTCAGTTGCAGTGAAAGAGAGCATATAACGCCCCAATGTCCCAAGCGTCGGATTATGATCAAGGAAGTAGTGGGAGGAGTTCTAACCATGAGCAAGAAAGGAAAGGGTGTCACAGAGACTTCAGGGATGCGGGTTACTTCAACCTCACATGGAGTGCAAGACACACCATAGCATGTAGCAGGTAATCTATTGTTTTTCTTGATTTACGTTCATGTGAACTTTTGTGTAATGAATAGAATTATGATTCATGTGGAATCACTTAATGCATGTAATGAACGTAATGGAAAACACCTTTTAATTGAAGAGCTTGGTTTGATTAAGGAGCAAAGATCCCTATATGCAAAAGATGTTAAATAAACCTTGTGGTAAGGGAGCAATGAAACAGAATGAAAATTTGAAAGTGATACGCTTTGCTTGATTTGGCACGATATGTGCACATTATGGTATCAGTAGATAAATATTACTTGAAAAGGGTTTGAAAAGATAGAACGAATCCTTAATGGGAAAATGTGATGAAAAGCTTAAAATGAAAATTTTGTGATAAGTAGATGACGATTGTAGTACATTTTGATTATGTATAATGCATGTGCATTCGAATTATATTATCACTATGAACTTGATGTCGTTAAAGACGGTTTGGAAAGAAATGTAAGTTGTGGATTTGTTGATGCATGTTAGGCATCGATAATCATGCCAATAATGTACGTTGAAAACACTTGTGTGTGTTGTTAGAAATCATGGTTGGTGTCCATGAGTGGAATTCTTGTTGTAAGAACTTATGAAATTGAATCAAGAACATTATTGGAAGTTTTAAAAGCATGGCATGGTGTCGTTTGTTAATGATATAGTTGGTACGCATGTATGAGTTCCTTAGGACAAGACTACTATGCTAGTTGGTTAAGCAACTTATGAATGTTAAGAGCATAATGTTGTATGTGGATGCTTATGGATGAAAATTTCCTTCCATCATTATAATATTATGGCTAGATATTTGCAAGTGTGTTAGAGCATACCTTGGAGTGCAAAGCTATGATCAATGTGACTATGTGAATTCCGTCTTCCTAAGAATTTTCACGCTATCGGTTTAGCAATAGTGCCATTAGTGGAATATGGTATCTAGATGGAAAGCATAGTTAATATATATGAATGATTCCTTATTGTAATTCATTATGTCATTGTGGATAGTGCTATGAATGAGCTTGGATTTGTTATGGGATGGTTGGAAGCATGGGTTTTGTCAATGAGTATTCTTCTTAATGTGTGAATAGGCTATTTGGTTAGTCTTATGGGAAAGTATAAACGGAGGGCATTGTAATCATGATATGATGTTTTATCCTTGAGTTGTAAGTCATGTTTGTGGTTATGATATTTCGGGACTTTTGTGTAGACCAAAACGATTACCTCGAAATCTGACTTGAAAGACGCCTAGCTAACGTCTATTCAAATTGGAGATCTTGGGAAATTGAATTGGACGACATGGTTTTTCCTTGGAATGTCAAGTTTGAGAGTAGAGTTGGGATATAGAAGTAGCATACGTTGTAAGTATGATGTGATGGCTTGTTTCCTTGGTTAGAAGTGAGATTGGTGAATAATAATTTCGAGGGCGAAATTTTCTAAGTGGGGGTGAGTTGTCACACCCGTTCCATTTTAATAATTTAATTTAATTATTTCGATTAATAATTTAATTTCGATAAGGTGGATACTAGAATGAGCAAAGTATTATAAGGAAAGGGTATAATATGCCTAATTATGCTTAAGGGGTAAATTAATAAGTGGCATGTAAGTATAAGGGTGCCTAGTGTAAATATGACTGTCATTGTAGTAAAATAGGATTTTGAAGGAGGGCAAAAGGGTCATTTCCCCCAAAACATGATCTTAGGGGTAAAATGGTTTGAGTATTGGATCAAACTCATTACTTGTGGGTGTTCTTGAGAGCTCTTGAGGGAGAGTTAGAGAGAGAGAGAGTGGCTAGAGGAGGATTTGAGCTTAGATTTCTATAGAGTGCTTTCACACATCAATCAAACATCAAGTAAGTATATCCCTCTCTTAATCTCATCTCTAAATTCACAAAAATCAGTCAAAGATCTAGGGTTTTTATAATTTTTGGATTTGGGAGTGTTTTTGGGGAAAACCTTTGATTTATGCCCGTTTTCATGTTCGTAGGCCTTAGGATTGGAGTATGTTTATCCCCTAATGGCGTGGGAGGCTTAGGAATGTAAGGTTTTGGGATTTGTAGAGTTTAGATCGAGTTTGAGGGATTTGGAGAAGAGTGGGTTCGAGAAATCGCCTTAGAACAGTTTCTGTTCAGCAACCGGTATGCTAACCGGCACACTGGCTGGTATGCCGGCTGGCATACCGGTGCCTTACCGGCCTTACTAATTTTTCTCCAGTAGGTTTGTTCTTCCGTATGTGCGCAAAAATGGCCTAACCGGCATGTCTGGCGGTATACAGGTGTCACACTCCGTGAATTTTAATGCGAATTTTATATTCGTTTTATCGTATTTGAGTGTGAATTTATCGTTTGGAATCCCGTTGAACCTCGTCTTTTAGTTTGGTGCTTGTCCGAGGCGTCCGGGATGGCCTCGCGGACCATTCTGCAGCTTTTATTCAATTTTGGTGCAGTTGCACCGGTGCAGGTTGGAGTTGCACCGGTGCAGGTGTTGTTCAGAGCCCACTGCTTTCTTTTGAAGTAGTTTGCAGCGGTGCAAGTATTTGTTGCACCGCTGCAGGGTAACTCCTGAAGCTTCTGTTCAGGTTTGCATCGGTGCAGGTAGGGTTGCACCGGTGCACATGTAGTTTGCATCGGTACAGGTGTGAGTTGCACCGGTGCACAGAGGTTCGGATTTGAGGCAGAAGGGTTTGCATCGGTTGATGCATCGGTGCAACGGGGGTTTGCACCGGTGCAGACCTGACTTGCACCGGTGCACCTGCTGTTCTGCAAACAGTCATTAAGGGTAAAGTGATCTTTTCACTTGGGCCCATATATATATATATGTTTTGGTCCGAGATAGGGCATTTTTAGCCCCATTTCTCCAGAACTTCCTCTCTCTCTACCTCCCTCTTCTCTCCCTCTCCCTTCTCTCTTGATTGTGGGAAGATCCATGGAGAACCGGAGCTCGGCTCCTCGGTGAACGTCGATGAGCGCGTCGAGAGCTTCGCGTTGACGGTGGTGGTTCGCGTATACTCAGTAAGTCTTTCTCCTCTCTCAAACCCTAGCTTCTAATTGCGTCTTCCGTATTTGATGGTGGTTGCATTTCGTAGGGTGCAACGAGTGCTTCGTAGCGGTGTATTCGGATCGCGTTGGGGCATTTTCCGGCGATTGCTCCGGCGACCTCTCCGGCGAGTTTCCGGCGACGCTCCGATGGATAACTCTTAACTCCTACCTAGTATGCGTGGGTGTGCGTATTTCTATTCCATGTCTCGTTATATCGATCATTGATTTACTATGCGTAGTCATATCGTTGGTAGTCGATTCGTTGGCGTAGGGTGCGTGGTCGCGTTGTTGTCATTCGATTGGTTGGTGTCGGGTTAGCCTCGGGAAATTGTGTTGGTCTTGGGGTGGTGTAGATGTGGAGAGACTAACTTATGTATTGAGGATTACCCTTGAAATTGCATAGGCGCCAAGTGTTTGATAAAATGCCCGAATGGGCCTTGAGGTGAAATATGGGTGCGTCGACCGTGTAAATTAATAGTGATGAACGCTTAGTAATGTGTTTGATATACTTGGGTTCTTACGGTATCGTGATAGAGGGAGTTGTGGTGGAATGGGGATTTTCCCCCTTGTTGTCGATTTGTGGTGAACCTTCTACCTAGTTGAGAGTGGTCTTAGAAATCCGTTGGGTAAGTGGGTGTTGCGACTTCTTTGGGTACTAGTGGTATTGTGGTGTGGTTGATACGAGTCCCCTTGGTGTTGTGACGATGGGAAATCGGAAGTTTGTGTTGGACCTTATCTTGAGGGGATTATGGAATCATGGAAAATGAACGGTTCGATCTACAATAAAAAGTATCCAATGAATGCAATGAATTCCCAATACGAGGGATGAATCCTACGAGGACCACCCATAGCCAATCTTTAATCATTCACCAAAACACACTAACGAAATAAAGAAGTGGAATGTGGGATTGACTTGGATGGTTTTGCCCAAGTCCTTGTATCGTGTTAAGTGGGAGATACGCGTTCCCGAAGTCGCGGAATCACTAGATATCATTGACGGGTAATGATCTAGGAATAAGATCCTTTGGCCATAGGTGGGAGATACGAGTTCCCGAAAGTCTCGGAATATACCGGATACGTCGGCAGGCGGGATCCTGGGAAAAATCTTAACATATGTGATTCACTCGCCCTTATCTAGGGGAGGTTGGAGACTCGCTCGTTCAGGAGTCGACCGAAAATCATTTGGAGACTCGCTTGGTAAGCAGTCGACCGGAAATGAATATTGGAATAAAATGATAACTTTGTGATGGTAATGTTGTTGTGCCCCTTGGGTGAGCCAAGGTGGGAAAATGATGAATTGTGGAACTCCAATATTCAATATCAACTACAATCTTATAAATCCAAAACCTTACCAATGAACGTGGGAATGATAGGAAGGTGAGAAGTTTGGATATTGGGTTCCTTGTGAGTGGTTGTAGTTGTTGATCGTGTCTTGACTGTGGTTTGAGTTGAGAGTAGTTGAGGTTGAGTAATGAGATTCTTGCTTTTCCTTAATAGGATTCTCTAGTGATAATGTTTCCGTTGGGGACGCTGATTGTAGTTTGGGTGAAACTCTACTCATGTGACCTTGGAGATACTCTTAGTCTCACATTACTTGGGTGTGTGCGTGTGTGCGTGTGTTGTGCCTCTCCTTGACCTTACTTACCCTTGTTTTGGTGGCACTTAGGTTCGTATGCGCTCGTCCATGCTTTGTAGTCGTTAGTTGTTACCTCACTGAGCCGTGGTTTTCTCAGGCCCTCCTATCTCTCTCTTTTTCAGGTTTGTGTTGTAGAGTTTCTCGTGCAGGTGAACTTGGAGATTGAGCTGGCAACCGGTTCCCTTTGGAGCTGCAGCCTGGGTTCTCCATTCTACTTTTGTACTTCTCTTCAGCTCTCAGGTTGTAGTACTGTTATAGTTGTACTTTTCTTTTCAGTTTGTAGTGAGTAGTTACAATTGTACTTTCTCCCTCCTTGTACTCTTTCAGTTCTGTATATTGTATCAAGATAAATGTAATGAGGATTTTTACTGTAATACTGCTGTATAGTAACTATTAACTCCCCATTGTTTGAGTTCACTGTATTTCAAAAAAAAAAATATGCTGAAAATGTTTTACTTAAAAACATGGGGTGTTACAACCGGCCTTTGTAAAATTTAGGCAGTAGGGTTATGCCTTGCAGATTTTAGGAAATTTGTTCTAACCGGCATGCCGACCGACATGCCAGGCGGTATACCGACAGCATACCGGTCCTCGTACCGGTTAGGCTATGAGTGGGGTTTTGCCTTGGGGTTTGATCGGTGGCTTGAGGTTAATGTGTTCCAATCTTTATCAATATCAATTGGAGGTTTTTAGGAGACCCTTGAGAGTATTTTGGGTTGTGAGAGTTTGGGCAATCATGTCTTGACTTCCTAAGTTTGAGATTGACCTTGTGAGTTAGTCATGGTTAAGGGTAGCCCTTTGGAGTCTTAAGGTGGTTAGGTCCATATTAAAGAACTAAATTGCTTTACAAATGTTCCTCAATCGTTAGATTGATTTGATTGCTTCATTTGCTTATCAGGTGGGCAATATTCTTGTAAGGCTTTTGGAGGAAACCTTTGCATCCTTCTTCGGTATTTCAGTGAGTTTACTTTTAGATATGGAGTTGTATTTAATCATATGCGTACAGTTGTGTGTGTGTGAATGTGGTTTACTTTCCCAACGGCAAGAGTTATATGGCTAAATTACACAGTTAAAATAAGGGTAAAATTGATAAGCAATATGTAACACTTAGAGTGGGTCATATACATGGAATGACTTAACTAAGGTAATAATCAGAGTAGCGCAGTGAAAGCGTAATGGACTTTTATGGGACTACTTATTGTCTAGTTGATTAGGTAGAATTGTCAAACTTTGCTATAACTTGAGAAAATGTGTAAAACACCCCGTGATGACAAATGATAGTGTAGTGGCAATATATCTATTATTACTCTTGTGCGAGTAGAGTGTTGGGCATTTATTGCCACTGTGATTTTGTAAAGCTGGGCGTTATCACCAATATAATATAAAGTTGGGGCGTTATCGCCAATATGCTATAAAGTTGGGCGTTATCGCCATTATTTTGTAAAGTTGGGCGTTATCGTCATTATCTTGTAAAGCTGGACGTTAGCCATGACTGTTGTAGGCAATGGTTACCCTGGTATGCTTGTACCCTGAATGAAATGACAATGGATCATCGAATGGGTTTATCCCAAGTGTTAATTAACTTCAACAACATAAGTAAGGAAATATGATCCTTCGAGTCATGAAAAGTAGAATGTTATATATATGAACAAGAGTTATGGTCACGTGTTGGACTTATGTTCTTGTACCTGTTCAATTTAACTTCTCAACACCTTAATTCATGTAGAGTAATTTCTTCCACACACACACACACGTTTGCACTATAGATACAAACTTGTATCACTTTTTTGCCACTTTCTTCATACACACGACATCACATCATCAAATTCTTAATTTTCCTATTTTATTGCTCAATTGTCTTGTAACTCCTATTCTTACACTTAGACCCCTGAAATTAAATAAAACTTCCAATCAGTTTTATTTTGATTTCTATTACCTCAATTAATCCCACAATAATTTCGTAAACATTTTATAAAATTCCTTAATACTTCCCAATATTATTTTCCAACTCCAATATTATCATTTAGCTAATAAATTCCTTATTTGAACATAATATTAACAAATAAACTTGTTTTAATTAACTTAATTATCAAATTTCCAGGACGGGTGTTACAATTGATATGATCCACCACATTTAATAATAGAAAATCCAGATAATGATGACACCCGAGCAACTGGATCTGTTATTGGCTATCTTTGGGAACTTTGATCTCGGTGTCAATAACGTCGTTGCTCTTTTCGAATTTAAATTCATTCTGGTTTTAGTATGTGATCCTTGCCTAGATTTCAAGAAGTGGATCCTTGTTTGTGATCATGTGGTTAGACTGTTTGGTTCTTGTCCTCTCATTTGAGGATGTGGATCTATTATGAGGTCCTGTGGTCGAGTTTTGATTCTTGCCTTGTAAATTCAAGATGTGAATCCCGGGAAATCCTTTGAATCATATTTATTATAGATGTCACACCATTTTATTCGATGTTGGATTCTTGGCTATTGTTCGTTGGATGGTGAGGGAGTTGGTTGTATTTTCTTAGTTGAGTTTCGATTCTTGCCCTGTTGTCCAAGGATGTGAATCTTTCAACAGTCTTGTTGATCCCTCCTTATCTCTGATGGTTGATCGTATTCTCATAGTTGTGCTTCGATTCTTGATGTGTTGTTGAGATTTGGTCTGTTCCTCGGTGTTGAAGTTTGAATTCGTGGTCGATGTTGAGGTGAATATCTTGTGGTCATTGCCAAAATCTCGGTATGTGTTCATGGTTGGAAGGTGATTGGCTTGTGGATAGGCTAAGTCTTGGTTGATACTCATTTTGGTTGGTTGTATAGCTAGGGTACCCTCCCTTGTTATATGCTTTGTCGGCCATTATGATTGAGGTGTGATCGAGTGTTGTGCGCTACCCATAATCGGGCACATGACATTATCGTTGTTTCAGAGTGGGGGTCACCATTGGGGTTCATGTTTTGAGCCATTATGGAGTATGTTTGAGTAGTGTTGTTGGATTTGAGGGATTAGATAAATGTGTGATTGAGGCGAGTAATAGTATTCATGTATGCGTGACATTGATGATGGTCGTGGTGTCTTGAAGAAGATCGAGGATCATAGTAAAATGAGGAAGAGTTTTGGTAAAAATTCACGTTAGTCTTTGATGGTGTGTAATGTGGACGGATTGTAATGGTACTCAGCATGTTGATATTGATGAAATTTGTTTTGAGGAATTTCTCTAGAGTTTTGAGTTGTATCATATGAGTTTTTGGAGAAGTTGAAATAGTGATTTGAGGCCAAAATATGAGAACCAGTTTAGTTTTTTGGGCATTGATTAGACTTGAATAGTCGCAATCCTTTGGTTATCCTATATTGACACTTCTAAGCTATGACCCGCTGTTTTACAGAATCATATTTCATTTGACATGAAAATTGGATCTTGTAAACATCATACTCTTTTCGTTGTATCAAACGATTGCACTTTGATTTAAAAAATAGATGTTTGTATTCCTGGTCACTATAAAAGTTCCTTGGCATCCATTATTTGAGTTTGATAGAGTTAGATGTGAAGTTGAGACTGGTGGTAGTGCTCATGTGTATGGAATATTTGGTGGGGATTGTGATGTTGCGAGAGGTTGACGACTTTGGTGAGATAAAGAGAGGTCATCAGTGAGAGATTATATAATTATTTGATAATGTGTTATAAAAAGATGATGTTGGTGCTTGGTGTATCGATATTGATGATGGTTGTTGAATAAGTCGTATAGGTTTCCAAGTTATGTCGTATGAGCTTTCGTAAAATCGAGTTGGTAGTTTGAGGTCTTGGTGGAAGATATGGTTGAGTTTATTGAGGTTGTGAGGAGAGCCTCGTAGATCCATGTTGTTTCTATGTTTGAGTATTGGTTTGATTCCTAAAATCGCGGTTATTCGACCAACCTATCTTGTTGTCTCTAACCCTTGATTTGTTCTCGCAAATCATTTCATCGTGTGATGTGTGCCCCTAGCTCTGGGAATTTTGACTGTGAGAGGTTGTTCGTCATGTTTGGCGCACGAAGTATCTACTCTTTTTGTATTATCCCTTATCGGAGTCCCAGGTTTTTAGATTGGCGTCGATATTCCATTCATAGGGTAAGGTGTTGCGAATGGGTTGTTTTCTTGTGGACCTCCGATATCGTGGGTGTAACTGGTAAGTCTGCTCAAAATTCTTTTCATTTGGACGTGATGCGCTCGTATATCACATCATCACCTTTGTGCTTTTAAATTGTCATTAATGTTTTTGGCTGGGAGAATTGCTTTGGATAAATATAATGTGATCACCACTACTTCTTTGACTGTGTATCCCTCGATTGATCGTAAGAGGCCATTTAATGTTCTGGGTGATTTTGAATGTGGATGCGACATTGCTGTATATCGCCTTCGGGTATATCCGTGTTATGAGAGCGTATAATGGCACTGTTTTTGCATGGTTTGCGATGTTGGTTTATTGGTGAGTTTGGCAAGGAATGATTGTGGATAATGTACAGGTTCTCTAAGAGTCTTGATTGGAGAGTACCCCCTTTGTCGACTGCACTGATATGTGTTTGGACTTGACTGGGTGTGTATTGTCTGTGTCATGTGGTGTAAGAATGACTTGGAAAAGTTGATTTGAGAAGTTGGTTGGCCAGCGCATCTCAAAACAAACTTTCAGAAGTCATTCTATTACCGCACTGGGTGTGTGTACGAGGTTGGTTGTGTGTGTGGTGATGAGTATAGTAGTCGGTGTGTGTTAGGAGAGTTGGGTACGCTGTGGTGTTTGAGGCATCGTTTGAGTCTCGCGTTGAATTATAGAAGAGAAAATCGTATGGTTAGGTGGGAGAATCGGGGCTCTTGGCACGAAGATTCAAGGGATAGTAAGGTTTCGACCTATAAGGTTTTCATTCGTCTCTATTCGCGATTGGAAGCCTATCGGGAAGTTGAGTGCATTTGTTTTGCATTCTGAGGAATTTAGGAAGAATGCGACCTTGTGTAATCTAACTATTCATTTCGAGTTCACGACGAGTTATCGAGATGCAAGCTAATGATGATGAAGCGGCGACTTTTTGTTCTAAATTTCTTAGTGGTGGAGCACCTCAAGCTTGTATGATATTCTATGATATGAGTCTTCGATTCTATGGTAGATTCTTCGTTCTGTCATCATGCCGGAAGGAAATTATTCATGAATTTAACCATTCTCCATTAGCCGTTCATTCGGGAGGAACCAAGATGTATCACGATCTACACCGTCAGTTTTGGTGGCCGTGTATGAAGAGAGATATTGCGATGTTCGTTGCGAGGTGCCTTATGTGTCAACATGCTAAAGCAGAACACCAACGATCGGGTTGCTTCAACCATTACCAGTGGCTGAGTTGAAATGTGAACAAGTCATGATGTATTTCGCTTCGGGTTTGCCGAGCTCGCCAAATGGTCATGATGCAATTTGGGTCGTAGTTGACCGATTGACGAAGACAATACACTTTATATCGATCAATGTATCGCAGTCCGTGGATTCATTGAGTCGTTTATATGTTTGGGAGATTATTTGTTTGCATGACGTACCATCATCAATAGTGTCTGTCAAGGATCTGCGTTTTACCTCTCGTTTTTGGCGTAGTTTACAAGAAGCTCTTAGGTCGTAGATTGTCTTTAGCATCACTTTTCTTCCGCAGATGGACGGCCAATCAGAATGTTTCATTCAGATTTTGAAAGATATGTTGCGAGCTTGTGTGTTAGACTTCCGTGGAAGTTGGGTAGATCATCTACCACTTGTAGAATCCGATTGTAATAATAGTTACCAATCGAGCATTGACACGACACCATTTGAAGCACTTTACGTCCGACCTTGTAGATCACCCATTTATTTGATCGATGTGGGAGAGGCATCCGTTATGGGACCGAACATGGTTAGACAAATTACCAAGAAAATCAAGCTAATCCGTCAAGGATTGTTGATTGCGTGAAGTTCTCATAAGAGTGGTGCCGATCATCGTCATCGTCCATTATCTTTTGAAGTTGGAGACCACGTATTTCTCATGGTATTGCCTCGTCGGGGTATTTCGAATTTTGGTAAGAAAGGGAAATTAATTCCTCATTTTAGTGGTCCGTTTGACATCATCGAGAAGATTGGAGAAGTGGCATATCTTTTGGCCTTAACGTCAAATATTTTAGATGTTTATGACTTTTTCACATATCCATGCTACGGAAATACGAGCCGGATCCTTCGTATGTTGATGTGAAGCTTGAAGCGGATGTGTCCTATGAAGAAAAGCTGATACACGTCCTAGAATCTCGAGAGCAAGTGTTGCGGGGAAAAACTATTTCGTTAGTAAAGGTTCTTTAGAGTAACCATGGAGTCGAGGAAGCTACGTGGGAGCGAGAGGATGAACTCCGGGCCAAATATCCGGATTTGTTTTGATATCGATGTACTTTTGTTTTCGTTTATCCGTATCTGTATCCTTACCTTTATGTAATTTCGAGGATGAAATTCTTTTAAGGGTTGTAGAATGCAACGACCTAGAAATTTATATGATTTTCCAGAATATTTTTATGGTTTATTTATTTTATTTTATGATCATTATCTTATTTGAGGAAAATGTGATTCGGAGTTGTATTTAGTGTTATCCTAGTGTTCGGGTTGATTTAATGCGTTTTGGGGAGGTTCGGTGCAAAAATGGTGAAAGGAAAAGCTTTGGGGTTTAAACCTGTGATTTTTTAAAATTCTTGAGTGATTTCCGGTAGTGGAAGTGTGCAGAAAAGGCTGCTTGGTTTGGGGAGGAATAACCTCCAACATTTTCGGAAATGATGAGACATTTCCGGTAGTTAAGACTGTGAGTGAGAGAGAGATACAGAGACTTGGGTTTCCGGAAATAGGTGTGCCATTTCGGTAGTTCAGGTGAGTGCGAGAGAGAGTGCGCGAGAGCGAGAGAGAGAGAGAGAGAGAGAGAGAGATCCAGAGGCAATCATTTTCGGAAATGGGCGTGCCCTTTCCGGTAGTTAAAGGGATTGCAGGAGATTGAAAGAGAGGTCTGAGATACATAGGCTGGGATTTCCGGTAGTCTTACCCCTAATTTCCAGAAATTCCCCCCTTCCCCCTGTTATTTCCGGAAGCCCTCCTCCCCCTCTTTTCCGGTAGTTCAAGATTCCCTCCTCCCTTTTCCTCTTCTGATTTTCGAAAGTGGGCTTCCCCTCCCCGTCCTGTTTTCCAAAAATTAAATGGGTCTCCTAAGATTTTTTAACATTCATGTATTTTAGGTATAAATATGGGTTTAAGTCGTTTTAAACGCACTTTTATCACTTTCTCTCCTTTAAACTCACATTAGATCTAAATCACCATCTTTCTACCTTCTCTCCTCTCTATCTCATCATCTATCAAGATTTGGAGCTTGGAGTCTTCTTCAACGTGGTAGATTGCTAAGAGCTCTACACGTTCATCTATTTTGTCTCATCATTCGCGAAGAACCCTCATGTAGGGTTTGTGGAGTCTTGCTTGCTAAGGTAGGGATTTCTATACCATTGATGAGTATGTGTGCGTTTCTTTCTTCTCTCTCCTTGCTTGATCTCATTCATGGAGTTCTTGTGGTCGTTTTGACCTAAGGTTTCCTAATATTTTGAAATTTCTTGAGTAATAAGGTTGATTCTTGTTGAATAATATTATTAAGTCCATCAATTTCATGATTTGCCTTGTTGATTCTAAAAACCATAATTTTTCGGAAACCCTAGTTTGTTATTTGATTTTTAAATTAGGGCTTTTGTCTATATCTCATTCATATGGTCAAGTTGATTGAAAATATATGAAGTTGGATAGTGGGATTGCATTTAGATGTATTGAACCATATGGTTTCCTTAGAATGTTAATGGACTTGTGTAAAATTCATGGTTAGGATGGTAACGCCCTAACATTGGAATTGCAAATTGTGAATAGAAATTGGAATCAGAATTGGTACAAGCATGTAAGGCTTGAAATATATATAATATGAATGGAATTAGGTGGTTACTTCGGGAATTTTGTTCTCTGGATGGATATCATCCTAGACATTGCGCAATGAGGGTTTGACTGGACTCTTCCGACTGGTCGAGGAATACGATGAACATACGGATAGCTAGTCGACGGGCTCGTACCGCGCAAATAACCCAAATAACATTATCTTATTCCAAACATGATAACGGGAGAAATTATGATATGATTTGGAATTGGCTTATGATGCAATTCGTTGAATTCGAAATGAAATGGAATAGAATAAAATAAGAAGAGTTGGAATGGTTTAACAATATTGGAAAATGGATCATGGTCATGCAAATCATATCGTTTGTCATATTATTTATATGTACCTCACTATACGAACACAAGTGCACCACAACTATATGTATCATTAGATATCTTACTGAGCGTAATGCTCTGTGTTTTCCAAGTACCGAGTCCCATCCATGATGATTGGCATGATTTTGGATGTCGGCATTCCTCTTTTCATTTGAGGATTTTATTTATGTAATAGTGGATTTTGATATCAAACTTGTAATAAGTAGTAGTGGTTTTGGAGCTTTCTTTTGGATTGTGAAGGTATTCATGGTTAGTTTGAGTTTGGTATCACTTGGTTGGTTTGACTTGCACTACCAGGTATTGTCATATGGTATTTAGTTATTTTTTATTTATGAGCGTATTTAAAAAAATAGTTTGAAAATCTAGGACGTGACATGGTAATACTAAGGGAAGAGACTAAAATTGACTCCAGAAGCGGTAATTAGAAAATACTTATGTTTTTTGAATATCACAGAAAACAATGCTCTTGGAAAAAATCTTTGAATAAGACATTAATGTAGCCGATCCCAATTGATTGAGACTTAAGACTCATTTGGTTTGGTTTGATTGACGAACGGTGACGAACTGAATTAGGAATTAGAATAAGTTTTATAGCCACTAGCCAGTATAGTGTCAATTCGTTAAACTATGAAAATTGGGTATTACTTTAATCTTATTATTTTGTTCTTCTATGACAAGCTACGAAGCACGGGTATGGGTACAACGTACGGGTGCGGGTACGAGATACGACAACCTAAAAAAGTAGCACGACTAGGGTACGACAAGATTTTTTTATAAAAGAATAATTATAGCATGCTTTATGTGCAATATATAAAATATATGCAGCATACTACTTGAACCCATATATGTGCATTACTGATACTCTAGATTTTGAATAAAGGACGCAAGGTAACGAGCACAGAAAGTAAATTGGGTTTTTAGGGTCACTATTTGAGCGGTAGAACTTTCTAAGAGCATATATTTTGTGTATATATTACAAAATGTTATGTCTGTCTCCAGTTCTCCCACGCCCATACCCCCATCGATTGATAATTACATATTGATAATTACATGGTTAATGTTATTGTTATACTACTTGAATCCATAATGCTTGATGAACTCATCTTCCTATTCCTATAAAGATAAAGTAAATTAGCAAATTATTTTTTACAAATAAGAAAATATCAAATTACTTCAAAAATTTATCCATAAACAGAATTTTACAGAGCCTTAAAGCCTTAAATAGTAAAATTCATTCATAAATGATTTTTTTGGTAAACTGCTGTTTATACAGAGGCAGTCTCAGAGATTACAGAGTACACACTAGAAAGTGAAAAATGCCTTACAAAGTTTATGTAATACAGATGTTTCAAGTAAACCTTATAAAGTAAAACCCATGCATGAACATTGAAGAGGATGAGAGAGAATGGAGAGAGATCTTGAATCTGATTTGAAGAGGTGAAAAAAAAACCACCTACAGACAATGGAAGCAAAACAGTCTCCGGCGTAACCGAAGTCCCCGGAGTCACAGGTGCAAAAGGTAGCTCAAAGTTTTGGTTGCCGGAGAAGCTGTAGGTTGCAGCTCTGAGATCTTTAGACTTACGTAGAAACCCTAGAACTTGTATGTGTCTATGTGATGGGTGATATTGAAACAGAAGATCTTTTATTGTGTTTTGCAAGGGCAAATTAAATACTGAGGCCAACAGTTAGTGTATATTCCTCCGGAACCCCTAAAATATTTAAAACATTACATTTCAATCCAAATGTACCCAAAAACATACCATTGGCTATACCCACGACCACTGTTCTAAAAGGCCCCGACTAGAGCCATCTAGGCGCCACCTAGGCGCTAGTCGTCTGCCTAGGTTCCACCTAGGTGCTAGGCGGTAGTCGTCCACCGCAACTAAGAAGAAATATTATATATTTGATAACCAAATCAAACCAAACAAAGCCTCAAGTCACAAATATTATATATTTGATATTATAGTAAAGTTTCATGCATTATTCATTGTTGTATTAAGCAAATATTAATTCTATTAATAAATAAATAATCGCCTAGATCTCCGCCTAGGCCCACGCCTAGGCCCCTACGTGCTGGGACCCCCTTGCCCGCCCGCCTAGCGCCTTTTAGAACATTGCCCACGACGTACCCTTGCCGTATCCAAAACCTCAAATGTAGCCGGTGCATTTTCGGAGTACATGGTATGTATTTTTTCATATCTGTGCTGTATCCGTACTCATACCCAGTACTCGTACGGCACCATTTCCGGAGTACCCGTGCTTCATAGATAACGAGAAACCATTTTATTTTAAGCTAAACTTTTCTCTATGCAGAAACTATTGTTTTATCTTTATAGACCTTGAGACCCTTATTCTATGGTGTAAATATCACAATCTCAATTTCATAAAAGTTTGGACGTGATTTAAAGTGTCTGAAATGCATCCGAGACATTTTAAATTTGATGAAAATTATTTTCAAGTATTGGATATGTATGAGAAGTATCATAAACATATGTGCGATTATTCGTTGAGTATCAGTATTTGATCAGAGGCAGCTCCCTTCTAGAGGTACCCGTGGTTCATAGAGCATGGTCCAGTCCAGTCGATTAGCTGGTTCTTCCAGGTATTATAGGATGGTATTGAGCTTTCCAACATAATTTCTGTATGTTGCTGAAAACCCATCGTCATTTACCAAGAAGACGTCACAATTTTCTCCGGATACTCCTCACATAATTGTGCACACTGAATATCTCAGTGTCATAAGAAAATTTCAAATTTTTAATTGTTGCCATGGTTTACTGTTTTTGTCGTTTGACTTGATGCCTGCTTGTGTGTTTCAAGTAATTCTTGTCATGCCTTTATAAGGGACAAAATAATATTCTACCGCGTTTGTCATCACTGTCTTTGGTTCTGCCTCGATTGTATGGTTATAATGCTTTATCTTAGTTTTGTATGAATGGCAGGATTCCCAGCCTCGTACTCTCATTGCACTGTGGAAAGCCAATATGGAAGAACCAAAGTTTAACCAGCCTGATCCTGCAGTGATAATTTCTGATATTTCTAACAGTAATTCCTCACCGGAGTTAAAGTTTGTGTGTGTGTGTGTGTGTGCATTAATTAATTTTATTTTCATGACTAGTCTCAAGACGCTGGAGGCGCAGACGAGGTATTTTATCCTCCCAAGAGGCAAGGTGTAAGTCTCGAGGAGTTAGGCGTAAGTACATTGAATTTTGGACTGATTAAAATTGAGAAATTGGAAGGACAAAATACGCCAAAAACACAAAAAAAGGTGGGAAAAGCCTTGGATGCAAAACTAGAGTTTGTTATCTTCCATGTGCCTCTCTGACATGGACCTTGAAGGAAAGCCTTTGGTGCTGAATTTTACTTTTGTGCAATATATGTACTTGACATCCTAAATGCAATTGCAAGGGTTAGTAACTCCGTTGACACAAAATATAAAAAATTCTAGGCCCACATCATTGAGGAGGGAAGGGGGGGAAGACAGGGGTAGAGAGACTTGTATTCTGTAATCAAATTTTGTATTATACCTGGATTTCAAAGCTGCGTAGCTACTGTCTATGTTAGTGGATTAAAAATGATATCCGCATGAGTTAGGAAAGAAAATTGAGATGTCTGGTTTTACTGTCATGGCTTTTTAAGCATCATATTTGAGTATTATTTAGTATCTCCCACACATACTGTCTATGTTAGTAGACCAAAACATTATATCCTCGCTAGAAAAGAGTATTTTTACCATCTTAAATAATGCTTGCATAGAACCACATTTAAGTATTTTTCTGCTATCTTAAATAATGAGTATTTGTCTTTTGTATCACAGAGACACGTATTAAACTTGCACCTGCAAATGAAACTGACAAGCAACAGCTGCAGCATTTCTGCAATGCGTGCCAAGGAAGGCCCCAGGTACACAAGCTTTATGTAACGCGACTCTGTCATGTTTTGCAGGAGGATTAAGGGCATTGATGCATGATAATGAGTAAGACAATAAGATCGAAAATGTTAGCTTTGGACCTTGTAGGGTGTGCTGTTTAAAGTTGACTGGCTACTGACTCATGCCCTGGTTACCATTTTTAGCACTAGAAGAACCATGCTCATAGTTTCTTCTGAAATTGCAATTTCTATGGTCATAGTTTTGACTTGAACAAAAGAACGGACAACTTCTGTTGACCTTCTTTTCCTGTTTGTGGACTATAGAAGTTGGGTTGACTGCATTTTTTCCATGTACATATGAACCTGCCAACTATGCATTGAATCCCATGCTCGTTACTCATGTCAGCACTTCTTCAATATCTTGTTCATTCGCCTTTCTTTTTATTAACCCTTTTTTTCCATTCACCTGCCTAACTGTTTCAGTTGTAACTTCAGGTAATGCATCCGAATTTCCCATTCAACCCTCAATCACCTATTGTTCCAGCGACCGCCCCTTCATCTGCGGAAGATCTAGAATTAGCTATGGCAATCAATGCATCAATCCAATCTGCAGTAGAATCAAGACCACCTTATGTTGATGCTAATCCTCTCTCTGGGGAAAGCGCGTCCTCCAGCAGCCAGACTGAGTGGGCCACTCCGTCAGTCCCTCCTCCAGAAGGAACTACCAGTGGGTGCGAAATCCAAGAAGTCAGTTCAAGTGACAATCCAACTCAAGTCATTCAGAATCAAACTGAAATTCCCTCTGCTTCACATCCATCGGCCCCATGTATTGAGAATGTGGTCGTAGATGATGGTCTTGTTCGTTATCCATCGGTTGATTTTAGCCCTATTGATTTGCCTTCCACAGTAGTGGAGAACTTGCTTCCTGCTAGGGCAGATGAAGGGAAGGAAGACACTGGCGGTGCTTCTTCATCGTGTGTGATATGCTTGGATGCCCCTGTTGAGGGAGCTTGCATTCCGTGTGGCCACATGGCTGGATGCATGTCGTGTTTGAATGAGATCAAGCGCAAGGAATGGGGTTGCCCGGTGTGTCGTACCAAGATTGATTTTGTTATACGGCTCTATGCTGTTTAATCTACCAAAGCAAGATATCGTGAGGCTTGTATGTGGTCAGTGAGCTTCTCCTACCCTTAACAGACCTATTGATATCTTCTATCCACTATCAGAACAAAATTATTTAGTGCATTATGTACTTCTAGGCTCCATTTGTCTTGGATTAACAGCCCCTTTGGATTGTGAGAAAGGGCAAGGAAAAGTCGAATTGGGGGTTCTCATGAAATCATTACCGACTATCAATGATATATCCACAAACAACCAGTGAATGGAAACTAAATTAGCAGAAAAAACTAAAACTTATTTATGCATTTAGAAGATCCATGGAATAAACAAATCATAAGGCCAAATGACAAGTTTGTTACAATTTACCAAACCATAAGGCTAATTGACTGGTTTGTTATAATTTAACTTCTGGAAATAAGTTTGTTATCTTATGAAGTGACCCTTGTTGTGTCCTTATACATGTCAGCGGTTGAGTTGTTGCGGATGTGTCTTGGACAAAGCCCATAACTAGAATTTTCCAAAATTGAACATGCTGTTTTTTCCAATTGAGAGCCATTTACTGATAGTGAGCTAACACAAAATCTAACTCTTCTTAAATCTCGCAGGTGGGATGTATATTGTGAATGTAGCATCTACAAGGGTTCTTCCGCAGGTAAGCATGCAAAATGCAAGAAACAACCCGTAAATGTATTTGTAAACTTCTGTGTGGATATACTGTTAATTATTACAAACGTGCCACAGTATCAACAACAATTAGTTTCTTGTGTTTAGTGTACTGTAACAAATCAGATGCCGTTTTTTTTTGGGATGGGTGGGGGTAAAAAAAGCTGTATTTAGCAACAGATTTTTATTGTGATATCATTGTTGTGCTACTTTGCATTGGTTTTCGTGTCAGTAGTAGATTCAATGGCCCCATGGATGACCTTACGGCTGTGCCTCAAAGAATTCTTGCATGATCATGTCGTAAATCGATCGTATGCAAAATGTATTTAAAATAAAACATTTACTATTATTCACAGAAGAACAATTTCAAGTTTGAGTATTGATCCACGGAGATTGAAAGACCACGTTATTTTAATTAAATTAATATCTAAATTAATTCCGAAAGAGAGTTCATTTTGATTGAGTTTTTCAAATAATTGAAAATTAAACGAAAACAATAGGGGGCTCTATTTGGTAGTAATAATTTTGTTTTTAGTTTTTTGTTTTCAAAAGTTTTGAAATTTATTTAGATAAATATGTTTGTGTTAGTGTTTTTGTTTTTATAATTGATAAATGTTTTCAAGAATTTTTAGAAGTGAATTAAAAAAACAGTTTTTACTTATTTTGCAAATAATTTTTAAAATCACAACTCCACAGCCACCATCGTCATTCCACTACCACCACCACCAAATCTACCACCATTGCAATCCCAACACCATTGCTGCCACTCCACTGCCACCATCGCTAATTCACCACCACCACTCCACCACTATCACAACTCCATCACTACCAATCTACCACCACCATCACCACAACTCTACAACTGTCACAACTCTACCACTGCCACTATCGCCACCATGACTCCACCATTGCCACAACTCCATTATCACTCACCAACATCACTCCACCATCTACACTCTAATAAACAGGTTCTCATATTATTTTCATTTTTAGTATTTTCATAACAGGTTGGCAACAAACATTTTAATCAATTTTGTTTTTACCAAAAAAATAGAAGCAAGTTTTTAGTAATTTGGAAACTAAAAACTAAAAATTCTAAACTTTGCCAAATATTCCAATTTTTTTTGAAAATATTAGAAAAACAACTTAGGATTTCAAATTCTTACTTTATCTTGTAACATGAATTGTAAATCAATTTATGGTAATCATTTGAATCTATTGAATATTTTAAAGGTTAGTCAATGTTCGCAATATTATGTCAGAATGTTTCGAAACTTGTTAATCGACATTGCGTATCATCGCTTAACATGAATCGTCTTCGTAGTACATTCTGTTTCAATGACATGCATTGTCTAATAGCATGACACATCTTACGGAGAATAATATATCTCAATCGGTTATGTCAAATCAGTTAACACCATTGTATGAATGTGTGTTTCAAAATACAAACGTGAAGAATGATAGGAAATATTTAAACAATTTTGAAAAAATAAATAAACATTTTTCATACAAATATATTCAAATCAAATAAAATCGCCAATCAAAATACAAAAAACTTATTTGGATAAAATCATTTAGCACAAATTTATCTTAATAGAAAATTGTTTAATTTCTTTAAATACGAGCTTCAATGTTTTAAATTATACATTCCATGTATTTAAAAGTTTTATGTGTTAATTATGATCGCCTCTAGTCAAGAATGTGAGAAAACAAAGGAGAGGAGGAAAATAAGTTGAAAAATTGTTACACCATAAATTTACTGGCAAAAAAGCAGACCCCATTGGTATCCAATTTGTATATCGGAAGGTATATTGACCCCCTATCGATATGATTAGAATTCAACACATAGGTCTAGAAGCAAGTCTTGAAGCCACAAATAGCAAATTGGCATATTGTACGGCATGACAGATAACATATCGGATGGCATGCTAGGCGTCATACCGGTCCCATACCGATCAGTGCAAAATGCTTCAGAAATGAGTTTTCAACAACTCATAGACCAAAATACCCCCAATGGTCATAAACTAGTTTTCTTCATGGGGGCTATATAGGCATGAAGGAGGCTCAAGAGACAAAAGACTTTCATTCCTACACTTGCCAAAGCTTCAAGAAATATCAAGAAACTCTTAGTTTCATATATCTCTATGTATTGCTCTTCAATTGTCAAATTATATCATTGAGAGAGTGTTTTCATTGCAAGAAAAATCATACTTCCATCTTCATATTGTATCTTTTTTGTAAGGTATTGTAAGTCAAAATTCGGCTGTGATTCTTGCAATTTAGGAAGGTCGATAACTACTCGAAATGCTATCAAGGTCGTAAAGGTCCGTGATCACCCACAAGAATCACAAAGTTCGAGAGCACCTATAAGTTTCTAAAGTTTTAACGATACCCATAAAGACTACTTGGATAGTGGAATCTTCAAGGACTGTTTGAAGAGAAGTGGACGCTGGTTGGACCATAGACAAGCTTAATTGAACAAGTATAAATCAGATTCTTCTTTCCTCTTAACTTTCATATCTATATTTGTTATGATTTATCTTCTTTCTTGTTCTTGAATATAACTTTAAGAGTAAATACCGTACATTTGTCATATTGCAAGATTTGAGGTGTAACTAAGCTCTTAAGATTATTTCAAGCTTGTACTTTGCTTATTTCTTGTATAGCTTTGTATTAAGTTTTAATATTTCATTCGCCTTCATCCCCTCCTGATTTCCATTTGGGCCAATAATATTGTTTTTTATTTTAGGTTCTATCCTTCTATTTGTTTGAAATGAAAATTTGTCAAAGATTATGAATATTTTGTTAAACATAAATTGCTCAATCGATCTGTCGGTCGCATTCTGATCAGTGAGATTCGAGCAACGTTTGCCTAAAATATGATCGATCGATTTGGTAGCGTGACTTTTAGTGTAACATCCCATTCCAAAAATACTGAATAAAAGGTAGGAATAAAAATTTTCTTTTCTTCTTTTCTTTAACTCACACATCTATTCACCTCAATATGAAACACAAACTATACCTCCAAACATAGACACAAAATGGTAATTAGTGAACCATGCCTCAATGACTTGCATTAAAGTGAAACCATAAATAGCCTAATTTACAAATTCTCGATGCTCAACTATAAGTTTGCTACTCTATAGCTCAAGCAGTAAAAATCCCAAAAGCACAATGACCTAAAATAAAAGAAGGCTATCAAGGCATATCACTCTTCGCCAAATAACTCCACCCAAACCAAGCTATTGCACTTCCAACGATGCTTTGTAGTGGACCGTCAAACCCTGCTACTTGATTTCCAAGCCAAAAATAAGGAAACCAGAGTGTGATATAGAATTTCAAGTTCCAAGATAAAAAGATTTTCTCAAAACTTTGGTAGTAGCCTATCTTTAAAAACTCTTGGACTGGAGCCCATCTTTAAAACACTTTTGGCCGGAGCCAATCTTTAAAAGATTTGGCGAATGCCGACCTTGAAAATAATTTTGGCAAAGACCACCTTTAAAATGATTTTGGCCAAAGCTCACCTTTAATTTGGCCAAAGCCCACCTTTGGAAGGATTAGGGCGTCCCCTGTCACCTTATAATAATTTTCCAATTTGCCCATATGCCACCTTTATATATGCCCAAAGGCCACCTTTATATGTATATGCCCGTAGGCCACCTTTAACGATAAAATGAACAATGTACTAATGAAATAAAGTACCTCGTACACTTACTTTTCCCTCTTAAGAGGATGTTACCGATTATGATTCGGGTGCTCCTTGATTCACTGTTTCTTTTTCCTGAAACCAATCTTGCACAATCAATATATGAAAAATATTGAACAATGGTAGGCAATACGAGAATTTTTAAAACACAACCCAATGGGTTCATGAATCATCCACACCCACACATGCATGCACACTTTTCCAAATACAATCTCATGAATATACATGCAAACTCAATATATTAGATTAAATCTCAAACACCTTTGGACCACTCTCGACATGATTCACATACATATACCTCAATTTGTGACCAATTATACAAGTCTAACACCAAACCAAAAAACTAGGCGAATCAACCCATACACATGTGAATACACACCCACTTTACCCAAAATCCTGTTCATTTCCATGTTTTCAATAAGATCTGGCATCAAGCGTATCCACACAAAATCATGAATTTACATACAAGTTCCCTTAATTAAAAACATGGACTTCCAACAATTCAAGTCACAATTGATTTTCGAGAACAAAGGGGAAAGTCGATACACTCAAGATTTATAAAACATCCGTGGCCATGAACCCCCCCCACACAACTCATTGGGATTACACACACTTAAATCAAATCAATGAGAGATCATGCAAACACTAATCACCCTTATATATACACACATCTATACTTTGACAAAATCACATGCAAACCCCAATACCACATACAAGGTGGACCTAAATACACCTAAAATCCCCAAATTGAAACTCATGAAAAGATCAAAATACAACCATATAAATCGATTACAACCACAAATCATACCTTGAATGATGATCTACGCTCTTCAAGCTTTACAAATGCGGCCTTGGATCACTCCCGAGCTTCCATTTTCATCACCATCTCTCACTCTCTCTTAGGATTAGAACACCACAATGGCTGCCTCCCACGATTTGCCCAACCCTAAAAGCCTTAGGAACCCCCCAAAATCAATTATAGACAAAACCCCCCAAAATGCCCTTTACTAATTCGAACTTTCGCGAACAGTTCGTCGGGATGAGCTCAAACTTCATCCGGACAAGACCCCACCTTTGTTCGGACGAACCCTCTTGTTCGGCCCCAAAATTACTTCTGCTTCACTCGTTTGGATGATCATCACCTTAATTCGGACGAACCTTCTGCACTGCACTAAGCAACTTTCTTTCCATCTCGTCCGGACGACCCTATGCCCTGGTCCGGATGAGCAACCCAGAAATCCCACCATTTCATTCCTGTAACACCCCCTTACACCCCAAACTCAACCTCAATCAATTCCTCATCAATTTAGACATTGAAAAGTATTCGACACTCTAGTTAAGGTTCCTCCAAGACTCTTACGAACGTCAAACACAAAATTCCCAACCGCTCAAGGCTTTCTAAGAACCTCAAGAATTTCTATCCTCAAGAAATCAACTCTTAAAAATCAAAACACCAAGAAACTTAGACATCAAATATAATTTTCGATCCTCGATTGATCTCTTGCTAAAAGGATCGATCCCAATTAAGCAAAAACAAAAGCATGAACCACACCCCATATGTCAAGCCCCGGATTTTCAAACCATTTTTAATTACTTTATAAATGGGGAAACAAGCATGGCTCAGCATAATTTAGGACAAGTCTAAAATACCAAACACATCCCATTCCAAACTTACCAAAAATCCGAGTGTGAATGCGGAAAATTTAAGTTATAAGTTCATACCACAGAAGAGGTAGAAGAGAAGAAAAAACAAAGCTTAAGTTATTACATGCCACAAGTTAGAACAACCCACAACCCGGGTATTTCAAAATAAATAGTGCATGACCTTCAAGAAAACACCAAAAACACTCCAAATTCTCAAGGACCTTCAAGATCCTCCAAAATTGGTTTCTTACCTACAGAACCTTTAAAAAAAGAGCGTGTCACGCTAAAGTAGGGAAATATCTATCAACTAGCATGTCCTAGGCTAGCATGAACGAGTGGGTGAGTGTACAGAATGATGTAAGCAGTATGTATGAAACAATGCAAGGCAATGATCCGACCATTATAACAAAATACAACTAGCGACACAATGTAGCATCATAAAAAGGACTACAAACCAAGGGTCAACATAAAGATGTTCTCATTCCATGACGTTCAACAAGTGACTACTAGACAAGAGTCCAAACATAAAAACATAAGAAGTGCTTGAGCAACTATCAATAAATGAAAGTACAATCCATTTTCTTTTCTCATCTCAAGTGGAGTATAATGTTGGAATCCTAACCAAGGTATTCCATAATCATGTTGTTTTGCGGCGTTGATAGGGCGAGGTTGGATTAATGGCTCGTCAACACATTAATCGAACATATCCGGTCTTTCCCAAATAACATTGGGAGGGCTCACGTTACCCCCATTGTGCACAATGTCGCGGATGGAGCGACCATCCTAGGAGTCCTAACCAAGGTACCCTAAATCAATAATCATAGGCCCATATCATTGTCATTGCATCCGGGAATCCCTAGACAAGTTTACTTCCCTTAATATTGACGCCCGAGAATACCTAGCCAAGGTTACTTCTCATCGGGGCTCAATAACTCATTTCATATAACGTTGACATAATTAGAGATGTGCGTGTGAGTCACAATTTACAACATAACCAATGTGTGTCGATTTACCCATTGCATTTTGACTAAGGGATAACATAATGTAACATAACCAACATACAACTAACTCTTATAAAATACAACCCAAACCGCAAATCTATATATTTAGCTTTAGTTAGGCCCAATTTCACATATCCAAGGTCAATTTAACCAAAGGGACTCTAATTGACAAAAGCCCCAAATTTGTGAGTTAGGGTTCATGCAAGGATTTGGGTTTTTTTTACACAATTTGTTCCAACATGAAATTAACTCATGCACAATACATATAAGGCCATAGGAACACCATTAAACCCATCAATTTCATAATTTAGCTATGAATCCTAAGTCAATTTCACCCAAACATGCATATACGAAATTTACATAAAAATGTCTAGATTTTAAGGATAGAGGAAGAGAGAGCATAGTCTAGAACCTTACTAGAGATGGATATCACCCTACCTTTGAAGCTTGGAGCAAACCCTAGAAATTTGGATTCGGTGGATAGTGAAAACGTCTAGCTTGTTGAAAAACTCTTGGCAAGGAGAGCGAGCTTTCTCCTTGGACTTTCTTCAAACTCACCTTGGAAGCTTGTCAAATGGAAGAGAGAAGGAGGAGCTCCAATGGAGTTTTTGAGAGGTAGAGAGAGTGGTTGGAGTGAAATGAGGGAGATAAAGAGCTCCCACACGATTTTAGGGCTAGGGGTTCCAAATAGGGGGAAAAGACCACACTGCCCTTCACTAAAACACCAAAATTTTACATTTTCCGCAACCATCATCCGGACGAAACCTGACCGTCGTCCGGATGACACCCTTCGTCCAGACAGGACCCCCCCGTCGTCCGAACTATCACTCCTGAACCAAATTGCGACTTCTCTGCAGACCTCGTCCGGACGAAAGTCGACCATCATCCGGATGACCGAACCTGAAATTTTCTCCTCTCTCTCTGCCTGGCTCGTCCGGACGAGCCCAGACCATGGTTCGGACGACCAAACAAAAAAATGCCCAGAATTGAGTCTTTCGACTCCGGTTCGACCATCCTTCAACTCCGACACTTCTCCAACGTTCCTCGCATCGAATTGATATCCTAAGGCTCTCCCACGCCCTCACTCAAGGTCATACTCGATCTGAACACGTTAATAAATAATTTAAGTACCGAAATGAAATTAGAAAAACACGGGTCATGACACCTCAACCTCCTTAAAAGAATTTTGTCCTCGAAATTTTCTAAGATAGGAGCATAAACGTTTATACAAATTCAAACCAAACCGAATAACAAATCAAATAAAATCAAAACAACTCTGGATACTTATTACGCATCGCGTCTTCACGCTCCCAAGTTGCTTCTTCCATCCTATGGTTGTTCCACAAAATCTTCAACAAAGGAATCGTCTTTCCACGTAGCACTTGTTCTCTCGAGTCAAGAATACGTATTGGCTTTTCTTCATAGGACACGTCGGCTTCAAACTCAACGTTCGACCAATCAATGATGTGTGACGGATCCGGCTCGTATTTACGCAACATAGAAACGTGGAAAACATCGTGAACGTTAGAAATGTTTGATGGCAAGGCATGATGATAAGCGACTTCCCCAATCTTCTCAATGATGTCAAACGGCCCAATGAAACGTGGTGTCAATTTTCCTTTCCTCCCAAAACGCGAAATATCACGACGAGGCAAAAATTTAAGAAATACGTGGTCACCCACCTCGAACGACAAAGGGGCGCGACGTCTATCCACATAACTTTTGTCGCGACTCTGTGCTGTAAGCAATCTCTGGCGTATCGTCTTGATCTGCTCCGTAATTTGCTGCGTCATCTCCGGTCCAACAATAGCGGACTCACCAACATCTAACCAAAAAATGGGTGAACGACAAGGCCTACCGTATAAAGCCTTAAAAGGTGCCATACTAATACTCGAATGATAACTAGTGTTGTAAGCGAACTCAATCAACGGCAAATGATCTACCCAACTCCCCTGAAAGTCCAACACGCAAGCTCGTAATATATCCTCAAGAATCTGTATCGTATGCTCTGACTGACCGTCAGTCTGAGGGTGAAAGGCGGTACTGAACATCAGCGTCGAACCAAGAGAAGCCTGCAAACTGTGCCAAAAGCGTGAAGTGAATCGAGGTTCTCTGTCGGAAACGATAGAAGACGGAACTCCGTGAAGTCGAATAATCTCTCGAATGTACAAACGGCTCAAAGAATCGACAGACTGAGCAACCCGAATTGGTAAGAAATGAGCGGTCTTCGTCACAACGATAATCCAAATAGCATCTTGACCACCCGGTGATAGGTAACGGCTGAAGCAAACCTGCAGGGCACTGATGCTCGGCCTTCACTTGTTGGCAAGTAAGGCATTTGGACACGAACACGGCTACATCTCTCTTCATTCCCGGCCACCAAAACTGACGTCGAAGATCGTGATACATTTTCGTGCCTCCCGAATGAACAGCTAAAGGCGAATGATAAAATTCATAAAGAATATCTCCACGGCAAGACAAAGGAACAAACAATCAACCATAGAAATGAAGACTAGTATCGGCGTGGATCATCCATCCCTGACGCGCATCCCCGCTAAGAAACTTTGCTCGAAATTCTGAAGCCTCTGAATCATCGGCTTGGGCCTCAATAACCCTACGTTATAGTTCCGAATGAATAGATAAGTCGCACAACGTGGCTTGCTCTCCAACTTCTTCGGCATGCAATAAGAACGGACCCAAGTCCTCCATGGACTTCCAACCATGCACGGCTAGACTAGCAAGGTGACAAGGTTTCCAACTCAACGCGTCGGCTACAACGTTAGCCTTACCCGGATGATAGTGTAGCTCGAAATCGTAATCCTCCAAGTGCTCCATCCACCGTCTCTGCCGCAAGTTCAACTCCTTCTGTGTGAATAGATACTTCAAGCTTTTGTGATCCGAGAATACTTTAAATTTTTCGCCGTACAAGTAATTCCTCCACATTTTTAATGCAAAAACGATGGCGGCAAGCTCTAAATCATGCATCGGATAATTCCCCTCGTGTGTCTTCAACTGCCTCGAACCATACGCAACGACTTTTCCTCCTTTCATCAAGACGCAACCCAAACCGTCGTGCGAAGCATCACAGTAGACCGAGTAACCAACTCCTCTTTCAGGTATGATAAGAATTGGTGCCGAAGTCAAACGCCTCTTCAACTCCTCGAAAGCTACCTCACACGAATCATCCCAAGCGAACGGAACACCCTTACGGGTCAAACGAGTCATAGGAGCGGCTAAACGTGAGAAGTCCAGAACAAAATGTCGGTAGTAACCGGCTAGCCCAAGGAAACTGCAAAAATCAAACACACTTTGTGGACGCGGACACAAAGAAACAGCATCGACCTTGCTAGGATCAACCGTCCTGCGAAACAACTTGGCCAAGAAACTTCACTTCCAGAAGCCAAAACTCACATTTGCTAAGCTTGGCATACAACTGGTGCTCTCGCAACAACTCCAACACGCCCCGAAGATGAATATGCTCCTCCTCCTCTGATGCAGAATAGATAAGAAGAACATCGACGAACACTACTATGAAACGATCAAGGTGGATACGGAAGATACGGTTTATGAGATCCATGAACGTCGCTGGAGCATTGGTTAAGCCGAATGGCATGCCAACAAACTCGTAGTGGCCATAACGAGTACGAAACGCAGTCTTCGGAATATCCTCTACCCGCACCAATAACTGATGATAACCGGAACGCAAATCGATCTTGGAGAAGCAAGTAGAACCACGTAACTGATCAAACAAATCGTCTATCCTAGGCATAGGATACTTATTCTTCACGGTAACTCGATTTAATTTCCGATAGTCAATGCACAATCGTAAAGAACCATCTTTCTTCTTTGCGAACAACGCTGGCGCACCCCACGGTGACGAACTGAGCCGAATGAAACCCAACTCGTATAACTCCTGCAACTGGAACTTCAACTCCCGCAACTCTGCCGACGCGAATCTATAAGGTGGTACTGAAATCGAAGACGTACCGGGTAACAAATCGATGGAGAACTCCACCTCTCGCCTAGGTGGTAAACTGGGCAACTCTGTCGGAAACACATCTGGGAACTCACAAACAACTGGGGGCAACTCCCCACGTAAAGAAGAATCGTCATCAAGACTGAGTCTGGCCAACATGCAGCTAACTGACTCGCGATCCCTCGGATCATAGAAAGAATAATCAACGAACTCTTTCCGGTCGCCATACACATAGAAATAACGTCCTCCTGGAGAGAACAATCGTACTCTGCGCCGATGACAATCAATATGGGCATGGAAGGTAGACAACCAGTCCATCCCTAGGATCAAATCGAATCCAGACATTTCCAAGACAATGAAATCAAAAGTAAACCTGTGGTCCTCAAGAGTCAATTCGCAGTCTCTGCACACACGGTCTAAGCGAACTCGACCTCCAACTGGAGTATCAACGAACATAGGCAGATCTAGAACATCCAAGTCTAACTCTAATGCACGGACAAACGATGCTGCTAGGAATGAATGTGATGCACCCGAATCGAACAATACACTGGCCCAAGAATTGTAAATAAGAAACATACCCCGGACGACTGAAGATTCCAGCTGCTGGTGGGACACTGATGATGTAGAAGTGGCTGGAATGACAAAAACTCTGCCCTGGGTCGTCGGATCCTGCTGGTGCCCTCCTCTATGCTGATACTGCTGTGTAGGTCTGGTGGGAATCTGAACCCTCCGGTGCAAGAAGCCTGGACCGAGCCAGAAGGTCCGGACTGGTGTGGACGCTGTTGTCCACTCCTCTGCTGTTGCTGCTACTGTGGTCTCTCATCGCTACGACTGCTGCCCTTTCCTGGGCACTCCCTGACCCTATGGCCCCACTGACCACAATCAAAACACACCGGCGTCCTGCACTCGGTGCGTATATGGCCTGGCTGATGACATCAGTGACAAACAACTGGAGTCCGAACGGACCCTGAACTGGCCTGAGATCGCTGGTCCCCAGAGAAAAGAGACTGCTCTCGCTGCCGATTCCTCCCGAAGCTGCCTGAAGAAGAAGAACTGGAGTTTGAACCCTGTCGGCGCAGTTCCCACACCCTTGTCCTCAAAGCAAAGTCCCTCTGCTGATAATCTTTCTTGGGCTCAACTGCCCTGGCACAATCCACAAGATCGGCGAAGACTCGAATCTGGTGACTCATAACCATCCGCTGAATAGAAGGATGAAGACTCTTTTCAATTCTCTTACACTTCGCTCTTCCGAACTGACCAAATCCATCGCAAACCGAGACAAGGCCTGGAACTTCAAGGTGTACTGGGACACAGACATAGCCCCCTGCTCCAAATGCTCGAATTGCTCCCTAAGATGATCTCTGTAACTCTCCAGAAAATACTGGTTCTCGAAAAAAGCTAAGAAATCTGCCCACGTCATGGTACTGATAGGATCCATAATAGCCTGTGGATCAGCATCTCCATTGGAGAGAAGACTAGCGCGTCATATCTCTACGATAGAACTCCACCATAAAATGGCCTTTCCTGAAAGCTGATAGGACACAAAAGTAATACACAATTTATCCTCCGTAATACCCAATGTGTCAAATACCCTTCGAACCTCTACTAACCAATGGTCAGCCTTGAGCGGCTCACCCTCCCCACTGAACTTGGGAGGATCCATCCTCATGAATTCTTGCAAAGCGTCAAGAGTGCGGTCACCCGCATTACCCCTAGGAGTGGCAAATCCCCGACTAGCTTCGACCATGGCGGCCGCAAGCTCTCGAGCGAACTGACTAGGAGCGACAAGCCCCTCCGGAGCAGGAACCAGAAAGACAGGAGGTGCCTCATCCTCCAACCCACGCATACGATCATTGACTTCTTCGCTATGAGCGTCCTGTGCATTCGCACCTCGGCGACCCCGACCTAATCTTCCACCGTGACGTTGAGCCATTTCTACAAGAGAGTCACGAACACGATAATAACAGAGCACAAGACAAGGCTCAAGGGGATAGTTCAATTAACTATGTAAAGTCCCAATCAAGGAGAAGTAAACTCAATCATATCAAGAAAAGGATTCTCATACTCAATGGAATCGACAAACGGGGTTACAACCCAAGAATAGAACAATGCACATGAATTTCTCCCTTGACCGACACCAACCTATGGATCATTACCAATGCATGCTCAAATACTCACACCCACATGCTAGATGATGTAAATTTAAACTCAATGCACCTATAGAGACTAAGAGTCCCCCCAAAGGCCTAAGTTTTCGAAACTGAAAGCTCTGATACCAAATTGTCACGCCCCGGATTTTCAAACCATTTTTAATAGGTATGATATTGCATTCATATCATTTGCATTTTTGTGTTCTCGCCTCATTAAAGTATTTGTCTAGTCCTAGATATTTATTTCATTTTATATCACATATATACATATATATAATATGTCTAATATTTTGACCCCGTGTGATTAAAATGCACAAGCCCATAATCGGATCAATTCGTTCAATAGGAATTCAATTTGTTTACATTCGAAAATTAATAAGGGAATTCAAATTGTTTTCAAAAATAAATTTCAAAGCGGCTATAATTTTTATTATTCGATTTTCCAAATCAGATATTTACAAATCTTTAATTTCCAAAATCTTCAAATCAAAATTGATTTTAAAATTCCAAATCGATTTTAAACCTTCCAAATCAGATATTTACAAATCTTTAATTTCCAAAATCTTCAAATCAAAATTGATTTTAAAATTCCAAATCGATTTTAAACCTTCTGTGGCCCATTGAATGTTTTTGCAACCCAAGCCCATATCCAATAAAGGTTTTGAACCCAAATGGCAGTAAACCCGATCCAACATTTGATTCATGGGTGTGCTTCAAAAAACCAAACCCAGCTTCACAATCCAGCGTCGAAATCATTCCCTTCCAAAATCGCATGTCTCTATCACCTTCCCTAAATTGACCGACTGATTTCTAAATCGATGCACAGCTTTTCTTAATCAAGTCGATTTCCAAGTTTGCGGTTTGAAAATCGTTTTCAAAACCATCGTTTCGAAAAAAAAATAATCCGATACTCTGTAACTTTCCAAAATCGATCTCCCGTATCTCTTCCTTACCAAATCGATTTCAAACGGCATTTTTTTTTGAAATGGAAGTCGAACGTTGGTCATCTCCTTGAAAAAGTGGGTCGTCAGCCGTGGATTGGGTGAGACAGTGCTCGGAAAATATACAGAGAGGTAGAATTGTTTTTCGGCAGACATTGATTTAAGGATGGGAGCTTGAAAATCGCAGGGAGGGTGGTGAGAGCAGAGGTTTTCGGGTGTGGTGGTGAATCGGGGAGAACACAGAGCAGAGCTCGGCAGCCATCTCTTGTACCACTGCATCTCTCGATGCAATTTCGATTCAAGAATCAGACTTTCATTCGGTTCAGTTTCTGGGTTCTTGAATTTGTTTTTGATTTTGATTGATATGCTGTTCACACCTTTCATCACTGCAAATTTTGGTTTTTTAAAGTTCACAGGTGACTAACTCGATTTCACTTTCTTTTCTGGGTTTGTTGGTAGCTGTTGATTTCATGATTGATGCATTATTTGTTTTTCAATCTTTGTTTTCGGTTTTTACTGTGAGCAGGGCTTCTGGTTTGCGAACTGATTTATGGTTCGAAAATTTTGATTGTTCTTCCATTGTTACATTTTGTTCACAGTAATTTAGGGCTCATTCTGGGTTAGGTTCTTTTGGGTGTCAACATTACACATAGTTTGCAGTTTTTGGGTTCGTTTAGTTTTAGACTTTACTGCATATTCATTTGGTTTGGTTATTAACATTCTGGTTTTGATTTTGTTGTGATACATACACATCACTGTTTGATTCTCAGATTGATTTGAAGTTCAATCTCATTTGCTGCTTATTCGATTGTGCGACATACTGCAATTCATATACACATCCACGCACAATAACTCTGAGTATTATTGTTGGTTTGATTCACCTTTAAGAGTCTGTTTCATATTTAATAATTAGAGAACGTTTGTCACATCATAGTGATTGTTGGTTTTTGTTCTCAAACTTATTGTTTGTCAAATCACTAGCTTGCATTCATGTTACATATCATTATCTAGTGTTTATTTGATTGTTGTTCATCATTATCATCATTCATCATTACTGTGCTTGAGCTTGGAGGACGACCGCCTACTGAAGGCCGGAGAAGATCCGGAGCCGTTTTGCTATGGAGATCAGC
>NMUG010000017.1:0-34575 GCA_002855965.1 Monotropa hypopitys
AAAAACTGTTTTTTAAAAAGATATGTGTGAGAGGGGGTGGGGGTGGGGGCAATTGGAGGGGGAGAGGGGTGCATTGGAAGTAGCAATTTGCTTCCACATAGGACATTCACGACGAGTAGTGATACATGTACACAGCCTGCCACACACCCAACCACACATGTATGTGGGTCCCGTGTTTTCGGAACTCGGATAAAAAATCTGAATAAATCATAAAATGTAAAAAAATAATTTATGTTATTCTGTAAAAAATCAGGTCGTTCGGATAAATTTAACTGTCTTCATATTGTACAGTACGCAGTTACTGTAACTGCATACTATATATACTGTAACTGCATATTGTACATACTGTACAATATGAAGACAGTTAAATTTATCCGAACAATCTGATTTTTTATAGCATAATATAAAATATTTTTTTTCATTTTATGGTTGGATCATATTTTTTATTCGAGTACCGAAAACACGGAACCCGCATACATGTGTGGTTGGGTGTGTGGCAGACTGTGTGCCCGTATCATTTTTCATTCGGGACGGAGTTCTAGATTGAATTAGTACCTAATAACAAAGGAAACTGATTTTCGCACTCCATATTTTTATATATGCACTCCAAAAGTGGAGTGCGAAAATCAATCACATATATGAGTTGATTTTGGCACTCCACTTTTAGAGTGCAGATATAAAAATGTGGAGCGCTAAAATCATTTCTCATAACAAAACTCATCTTAAAAAGTCTTCTCAATAAACAATGTGCAACAAAAGTTTTTGAAATACATGTCCCAAACAGAACACACATATATGAGCAAAAGTGCTACATGCACCTAAGCTCACACCGAACCCCACCCCATATGTGGGTCCAATTGCATAGGGGCCCATATTTTATGGTCCCATATGAATGATTCGAACCGTTGAAAAATTTTAAATAAATATTTTAAGTAATACTGTAAAAAATCAGTTTGTTCAGATACAGTTTGATACTTCATATCAAATAATTTAGTTATGAATCACCAAACTGTATCTGAATAAACTGATTTTTTACAGTATTACTTAAAATATTTATTTAAAAATTTTCAACGGTTCGGATCGTTCATACGGGCCCCTAAAATATGGACCCCTATGCAATTGGACACACAATCGGTGTGGGGTTCGGTGTGGGCTTCGTTGCATGTAGCACTGCTCCATTTATGAGGCAGATATGCTATATGGTACACACGGCCGTGTGTGTACACCATTTGTACACGATTTATGTGTGGGTCCCGTGTAGGCTGCATGAAAAATTTGATTTTGGAGTTTTGTTTAAAATATTATTGTATGTTATTCTGTAAAAAATTAACTCAATCGAATAATGTATAAAAATTTCTTAATCGTTTGAATTTTCTTCTTGTAAAATTGTTTAAAACTTTGAATTAAAATTCTCTGAAATCAAATTTTTCTTGCAGCCCACATAGAACCCACACATTAGCCATGTACAAATAATGTACACACACTAAAAAATGATATACCCCATCATTAATGGTCTCATCACTGTCGTCACCTATAAGCACGTGAGATAGTAAATTCGGGTCTTCCCAAACGGTACATAGGTATGTGGAATTGACTGTACACTTAGGTACACAACGATGATCTCTGGTCACTGTCAGAATTCGAGCTCCGAACCTAAGCAAGACTGAATCTAATGAGTCATACTCTGCTACCATTTGGAATACACCCGTATGTGTAATGTACACACACCGAATCTCTATAAGAGGTGGAGGGGGAAATGTAGCTCTAAGAGCAACACCACCAGCTTCAGCAAATTAACATTTTCTTTATTTTACCTAACCAAAACACTAAAAAACCAGTTTACCAGATTAGATATCACCTTAGCTAGTATTCCTTTTGGCAACTTGATTAGCTATTAATCCCGAACAACTGTTCATGAGCTAGTTAATATTTTATTATTTTTTTCTCTCATTCCTTCCCCTATAACGTTGCTTTTGTTTAAAAAATTTTTTTTTTGCTTTAGTTTACCGAAACTGCTGAAAGTGCATACTTATGTAAACAAAATGTTTACACTGTTCATTGGTTTTAATAACTAAGTACTCCTGGGGTTGCTCTGACACTTGGAATTCAATGAACCGTGTTACACGTGACGCACGCTCCAAATGCACACTCCACCATTTGAGGCACACGTGGGTCCCAAATGAATTTTTTTTTACAATTAAATTTGAATTTTTATTTTAAATATTCTGCAAAAAATCAGCTCAATCTAATGATTTGAAAATTTTTCTTAATCGTTTCAAATTTCATTCACAGTTTCAAACGATTGATGAAAATTTTCAAATCATCCGATTGAGCTAATTTTTTGTATGGTACTTAAAAATAATATTTTAAATTTAACTGTCGAAAAAAATTTCTATTTGAATCCCGTGTGGGCCTCAATGATGGGGTGTGCATTTGGAGTGTGTTATTTGGGGCCTTAAGAATAGGACAGTGGGAAGGAAGCACGAGGGAAACCAAACTGGGGTAAACCCGGTGAAGCCGCGTAACATACACATGGCGCTAAAAATTCCAGTTGTATATCACCATTCAATCGATTTCGACTCGTTTAGCAACCAATTCTTTTGTTTTTTTGTTACGAAGGTTTCTGGAAACTTTTTCTGAACACCTCTCTCTTCTCTCATCTATACTAATATATAAATGAAACCACCAACTTGGTGTATTTTTTTGTTGTCATTGTGTCTATTTTATTATTTCATTACTTGCATCAATAAATAATTATAAGAGCAAAAATAAAACATATATTTTACTATTTATTCTACATAATTATCACATCCATCAAAATAATTGTCAAACATTTCATTTGCGCACGCATTGCAAATGAAATGCGTGTCAATTACCTTAGGGTCTCTATTTTTGGAAGAAAAAAAAGTTGGATGCAAACAAAACTTGTTTCTATTCTGTTTCTCTTCCTTTCGCTAATCTAAAAAAATACTGGGGCAAGTTTTCCGGGTTTATTTTATGTTTCTTGATTTTTGGTTTACAAATAACTTGTTTCGCTCCGTATTTGCAATAGGAATTCTTCGAGTTTTACAATCACATCTAATTCCCTTCAAACTGCATTTGCTAAGTTTTTTCTCTCTTTTCCCCACCACCCTCGGTGATTTGCAAAGATGGATAAGCACCCTTAAAAAAATACTCAAATGAAAACCCAGATCTATGATGAAATTCTCATGTTTCTCACAAGAATCTCTACTGTAGTCTTGTTGGTTAGAGAAATTTGTTTATGAAATAAGTGAAAATAGTTTTTTTTTGCGTTTTTAGATTTTTTTATAAATTCTTGGAATCATTCACAAAAAACACCAACACAAATATATTTGTGTGAATTGTTTATAAAACTTTAGAAAATGTGGTAGGGTAAACGAGGGTTAGCCACGTGTAAGGATAAATTCGGGTTCCATGGACACTAGCTGACAGTATGACATGTGTCATTCATTTAGTCGATACAGAAAATCATGTGTCATTAGTTTTCCGTACTACGAATCAAGTAAGTCATATGCGGCATGACATCTTGTCAGTGCAAAAAAGAAGTTATACAGTCAGTCGCATGCAGGTGAATATCTGATATAGTCAACCACATACAAACCAGTTTACCAGCACTGCGGATTAGGTCAGTCATGTGCGACTAGACATCTTGTCAGTGCGGGATAAAGTTACCAGTACGATCGTGTAGCGTGCGACATGTACAGGTGTTGATCGACCATTGGATAGCGATCGACACACGTGTCATGACTATTCACGCCAAAAGGGATAGAATCTCGTGAATTAAGGAGGTGTGAATAGTTAAGGCAAAGCGTGGTGTGTTGGAAAGAGAAAAGATCCCCGAAAACAGGAAAATTTTCGACAAGAATCTAGGAAAAGCTTTAGATTACTGAAAAGGGGGATGAGAAGTCACATCAGATCTCGATTGCCAACGAGAAGGTAATCCGAAACGTGGCTATAAAAAGGCAAGTTGGGCCAACAAGAAAAGATACATGCTAGTTTGCCCTCAGACTCATGTTGTGCTTTCCTCAGAGCTTTCTATCGATAAGGACTAACTTAGTCATCGGAGAGCATTCCGACCAACAACGGTGAAAGGTCTTCTAACCCTTGTTTGTGAGCGCAGATACAGGAAGGAGTGCAACCGAATTAGCAAGAAGGTCTAGTGCAGCCCAGAATAGTTCACATCAATTCAGAAGAGCCAAATCAAAGAAGTTCACTTACGGAGGTAACCAGTTCCAGATTTTACCCCCGCACAATTAGCACCGTCTGTGGGAAACCCACCCACAAAATAAGAAAAGCAAACCAGGTCCAGATAAGAGAATAAGATGGCAATCGACAACAACGAAATCCCCACCGTCGGAAAGGGAGTCGAAGATGGTAGGCGAACTGTCGCACCCATTCCAACCCATCTATGGCACCCAAAAAGGGCAGAAACACCGTGTCTCACGTCCAGAGTAATCGTGGAGGTGCTCCTAGCCTAGTAGGGAATTTCAAATCCCCTGTTAGAGGTGCTAGGGGACCACACAATACCCATGACGACTATTCTTAAGATAGAAAATATGACGACAGGGAAGGAGAGTACTACCAAGAAGGAGACAGTCGGTCTCATTTGCAATACTCTCAATCTCCACCCAGATCCAAGTCGATCAGAGATGATGATTTGACATAGATTATCAGGTCTCAGAACCAGGCAATCAAGTGCCTGGAGAAGGAAGTGGAAAGGTTGTCTCAACAACCACAGCAGCAAGAGGGTCGAATGGGCACAAGCAGCAACCACCAGTGGCCCCACATGAAAGATAAGATCGCAACATCCACCTTCGGCTTTCCGGGAATCAAAAAGCAGCACCGGGAGGCCAATGGAGGATCCAACGTGAAGATAGGTAAAGAAGACATCCACCCAATCACTGGGAGTGGCAGAAGGTTGCCATGGGTCTCCCACAGCCCAACGAACACAACAGCAGGACCCACAGCCGCGTCCGGGGTGTATGTTAGGAGAATTCTGCAAATTTTGTGCGGGATCTCGGGGATTAGCTCTGCTTCAGAGCTCCTGCACAGGATATCCATCCGGAAATACTAGCATGACCAAAGCTAGATAATTCCGTACCGACTAACATCGAAGACTTGAGGGTGTGTCTCATTGAGCATCTCAAAGGCCGGGGAATGACCTAAGAGATCGCTAAACGAGCAATCTAGAAAATCACCTCCACCCCGCTCTCCAAGGAGATCAATAGTTACTAGATCCCCCAAGGGGTTCAGTCTTCCCAACTTCCAGAAGTACGATGGGAGGACAGACTCGGTGGCCTATCTGAAGGACTACCAACAAGCTTTAAACCTGCATGAAGGAGACGAGAGCCTTTATTGCAAGATGCTTGCATCTAGTCTGGGTCAGACATCGCACAAATGGTATCACAAGTTGGCGTTGTGATCGATCTGCAGTTGGGAATAATGAGCCGAGACATTCATTGACAGGTTCATGACCAGCTGCACTGCACCAAAATACTTTGATTCTCTGACGTTGTTGAGAAAATGATCCGATAAGGCTCTTAGGGTATATGTGGGATGGTATGTGGGCACCTAAAACGACTTCGATTATTGTAGAAACTGAGGGAATCCCTGATCCTGAACCCAGTAGAAACATTCCATGAGCTAGTGGAAAGGGTGGAGAAGCACACAAAGTTCGAGGAGGAGACCCTCCAGGAAGTAGGCCGTAATGCCCACAGATCCCACCGGATCCATGTGGTGGATACAGTCGAAAAGAAGTGGAGCAAGAAGAGAAAGGCACCGCATAAAACTCTTCTCGAGAAGGGGGAGGGAGTTGAGGCCGCGCTGCAGACCGCCCTCAAAATGCCAAGAGAAGGCCTAGAGGCCTTCAAATCCATCAAGACAAAGTTCAACAACCTTATTTTCAGGTTGGTATATCCCCTAAAGAACGATCCTTTCTGGAGGTAGCCCGCAAAGCAGGAGGAAACCAACTTGAATTGGAGGCCACAAGTATTAAATGCAGCTACCACTGGGAGTTCGTCCACATGATGGAGCACTGCCACCAGTACCAGCAATTATTGGAGGAACTCGTGGAGGCAGGTTATTTGAAGCAGTACGTTGCCCAGACACTCGGACAAGACAACATGCCTAGAAGAGTGGAAATGCATGATGATTCATCGAATGAGGACATGCCTCCAATGGGAACCATCAGCAAGATACATAGGGCTATAGAGACGAGCTCAAAGAATGAATCTCGCACTTAGAGGCAGAAGGAAGACCATGAGCATCACGTGTTGCAGCTCGGGTAAAAGCGTTAGAGGGAATAGAGAAGGAAGCCGACCCAGATCTCATTTTCTAAAGAGGACCAGAACGGGATGACATTCTTGCACAATGATGCATTGGTGATCACCTTGAACATCAACTAGTAAGACATAGAGAGGATCTTGGTGGACCAGGGAAGCTCTACTGAGATCCTATATTTCCAAAGATTCAAAAGGATGGGACTCACTCAAGCCGACCTCAAGTCAACACGAATACCACTCATTGGCTTTAGTGCAAAACCAATTTGGCCTCTGGGAGTTATCACTCTTCCAGTGCGAGCAAGAAAGGTGACTATGGATATGGAGTTCTTGGTAGTGGACGTGCCATCAGCCTACAACGTCTACTACCAAGTACAATATGTCACTGACTGAACATTGATATGTGTCATATGCCAGTCATATAGAAAAGGAGACGCTCAATTGTACAACAGTCAGAAGCAGTTATGGAAGAAGTTGATCGGCTCATACAGGCCAGTGCAATCAGGGAGGTATACTATCCAGAGTGGCTCTCCAACACGGTTGTGGTAAAAACGGTACCTGGAGGGTTTGTGTTGACTTCACCAACCTCAATAAGGCTTGCCCCAAAGACAGTTTTCCTATGCCAAAGATTGACCAGTTGGTGGATTCTATGGCAGGATACAAGCGAATGAGTTTTCTAGATGCCTATAAAGGGTATCACCAGATCACTATGTATGATCCCGACCAACATAAGATATCATTTATCACTCCTTTGAGGCTGTACTACTATAAAGTCATGCCTTTCGGCCTACTCAATGCTGGGGCAACATACTAGAGACTAGGAAAGCTGATTTTTAGGGACTTGCTGGGAAAAAGTATGGAGGTCTGCATCGACGACATGGTGGTCAAGTCAAAGGATATGGACTCCAATCTTATAGACCTTTGCTGCACTTTTTAGATACTCTGAGAGTTCAAGCACAAGTTGAATGCATCCAAGTGTGCTTTTGGGGTAAGTTTTGGCAAATTCCTTGGGCACCTGGCAACCTAGAGGGGCATAGAGGTCAATCTCGATCAGATCATTGCCCTGCAAAACCTCTAAAGTCTGAGAAGGACTAAAAAGGTGCAGAGACTAACCGAGATTATCGCCGCACTCAATCGGTTCATCATCCGCTCATCAAAAAAGTGCCAACCTTTCTTCCAATTGCTATGAAAGAGAATAGACAAGAATTGGGGGAATTGTGAGAAAGCCTTCCAGGATATGAAGAAGTATCTTGTCGCACCGCCTCTAATTGCTACACCAGAACTAGAAGACATCTTGACCACCTACTTGGAAATTTTAGATCATGAGGTTAGTTCCGTACTGATCAAACAGGAAGAAGGGCAGTAGAAACCAGTTTACTACGTCAATAAGACATTGGTGGATGCTGAGACCAGATATCTCCCTTTGGAAAAGCTGATCTTAGCATTGGTGGTGACTTCAAAGAAGCTTCAACACTACTTTTTGGTTCATACTATTGAAGTACCAACCATCCATCCTATTGGGTCTATTTTGAGAAAGGCATATCTATCGAGAAGGGTTGCAGCTTGGTCTATTGAGCTTGGAGAGTACGACATCAAGTATGTGCCCCACACAGCAGCAAAGGGTCATGTCCTTGTGGATTTCATGGCAGAATTCTCACACGAATCTGCACAGATACCCGCAAGGCAACCAGGAGAAAGACAGACCACTCATGTTCATCTCGTGTTGCCATATTTTGATAAGCCACACACAACAGAGCAGTGGAAACTCTTTGTGGATGGATCATCATACAACAAAGGATCAGGAATGGGTATTATTTTGTTCTCTTCAGAAGGACTGGCCTTAGAACAGTCAGTCTGTCTAGTTTTCAGAGCCTCTAATAATGAAGCAGAGTACGAGGCATTGATATTCGGGCTCAAGAGTGCAAGTAGATGTAGAGCTAAAGATCTACTTATCCACTGCGATAGCCAACTTGTCATCAACTACCGCTCCGGAGAATATGCCACAAAGTACGACATGATGGCATCATATGCAGCAGAAGCCAAGAAACTTCTTCAGTAGTTTAGAAAACCCGAAATGGTGCAAATTAGCTCCAAGCAAAACATCCATGCAGATGTCTTGGCTTGTCTTTCTTCTTATGTATCCTCAGAGCTCCACTACACAGTAAGCATTGATTCTCTATCCCAGCCGAGCATCCAAACAAAGGACTCGGAAGAGAATTTTTATTTGGATATAGGCCCGAGCTAGATGGATCCAATCATCGATTACCTAACAAAGGATGAGCTCTCCACATAGAAGAATGAAGCATACAAGATAAATATCAAGTCAACAAGGTATTGGCTCTCATCAGATAAAGTCCTTTACAGGAAGTCTTTCACGGGACTATATTTACATTGCGTGCACCTAAACCTTGTTCAACGATTTCTTTATGAAATCCATGAGGGGGTGTGCGACAGACACACATGGGGATGTTCAATAGCACACAAGGCCATTTCTTAGAGATATTGGTGGTCGTACATGCAAGAAGATGCCAAGGTTTATGTCAGAAATTGTGAGAAGTGTCAAAAGTTTTCTCTAATTATTCACGCTCCTTCAACAGACTTAGCATCTCTCATAAGTCCATGGCTTTTTGCTCAGTGGGGCCTAGATATTGTGGTACCCATGCCAAAAACCAAAAGAATGAAAAAGTATGTATTGGTGAGGACAAACTACTTCACCAAGTGGATTGAAGTAGAGCCACTATCGAAGATCACCGAGTGCAACACCAAGCAGTTTGTATAAGAAGAACATCATCACCAGATTTGGAATTCCATATGCCATTGTATCAAACAATGGTACAGAATTCCAAGACAAGTTAAAATCATTCTGCTCAATATATAAGATCAGGAATTTCTATTCCTTTGTCAGCTACCCGTAGTGAAATGGACAAGCAGATGCATCGAACAAGACAATTCTTGATGGAATCAAGAAAAAGTTGGACAAAGCTAAGGGAAGATGGGTGAATGAGCTATCCCTAGTCATATGGGCTTACCGTACAACACCCAGGAGGTCCATAGGTGAAATATTCTTTTCCCTAGCCTATGGGACAGAAGTAGTCATTCCACTAAAGGTTGGCATCCCCACCATCCATTGACTTAGTGGAATAGGGGGCAATGACAATGCTCTAGCCATGGAGCTGGACCTAGCAGAAGAAAAAAGAGAAATAACACTCGTCAAGATGGCCTTCTATCAAGAGCAACTGTCCAAGTTCCACAACAGAAAGGTACACCTTAGGAAATTTGGAGTTGGTGAGTTGGTTTTAAGGAATGTCCTTGGCAACACGAAGGATCCTGCAGATGAAAAGCTATGGCTAAATTAGGAAGGACCATACAAAATAATTAGGAAAGCAGGCCAGAGGACTTACAGACTTACGGATCTGGATGGAGTCAAGATCCCGCACATCTAGAATGTCTCGAATCTAAAGAGGGATTTTTAGTAAAGTTGTTATCAGACTTTTTTATTGACAAGATATCATTCAGTGAAGTCCTCTTTCTCCCAACCCAAACTCTCAACTGTTCGGCAACAAGCAAGGAGTAAGGAAGCAAATGCCCAGCAAGCCTTCACTTCCTCACTGGGGGCAATGGTCCCAAGTAGATAATACTTGGAATGGGTTGAGAAGGCCAAAGATCATTATTCCCGAGCTTAGAACCTTTAGGGGACCATAAATCCCAAGAAATGGATCTCGAATTAGGAGGGAAGCCTAGGGGCCTTAATGGTCCCGAACCAAAAGCCATTCAAAGGGGATGAGAAATCCCCAAAAGGTCCATATTCGAAATGGGTGAGAAACCCAAGGTCCACAGTGGTTCTGTGACACTCCAGTCTAAGGTGTCAACTGGAGTCCCGGAGGGGAGATCCCGGTCAGTGGACAAGTCCAACATCGCTTGGTGGATGTAAGTTGTATATGCTATAAATAATAGATCATGAACTTACCTTACACAAGGCCTTTTAAATCCGTGCAGGCGTCAAAGCCCATTAGAACATTTCATTTAACATGCTCGTCCTAGATTAGTCCAAGGATGGGTGACCTCCTGGGAAGTCCACTGGGACTTGGCGGCCAAAGCGGACAATATTGTGTAAGGCGAGGGAGGGTCGTTACAGTTTCTTAGCCGAGAAAGCCATCTTCAAGGGGACAAATGTTCCAAGATTCCTCAAGGCTTAAAATTTGGGTAAATGGTCCCAAGTAGAGAATACTTGGAATGGGTTGAGAAGGCCCAGGATCATTGTTTCCAATCTCAGAACCTTTAGAGGAAAAAAATCCCAAGGAACTAATCTCGAATTGGTTGATAAGCCTAGGGGCCGTAATAGTCCCGAACCAAAAGCCATCTTAAAGGGGATCAGAAGTCTCAAGAAGGCCCAGGTTCGAAATGGGTGAGAAACCCAAGGGCCGGAGTGGTCCTTGGATGAGAAAGCCATCTTTAGGGGACAAATGTGTCTCCCAGCCATTCTGAGGACAATGATCCAAACTACTGGATGCCCTCCCAGAGCAGAAGCAGGCCATCCGGCAGCGAAAGAGTGTCGGCTCTGAACCGTCTAGGGAGGAGGGAGGATCAGGTCTCTGCCTGGCGAGGTGGAATGTAGCAAAATATTGAGAATAAAGCAAAAATTTTATTGAAAGTATGGTCGGCATATTTAAAGTACAAAAGGATCAACAGAAGAAAATACAAATTAAAACCTAATCTACAACCAATGAATCTAAAGGAGGAGCAGTGACTGATGAGGAAGCATCCGCTAAAGCAGGAGGGGTCACAAGGTAAGCCGGTAGAGGCATTCAATCGTAAGCCAGGATCTGGTTCATGATGGTAAGGTCATCCTAATTGCTAGCACAACGAAGATCCAGGACCCAGTCCTTTCTGAAGGCCAGTTCTCAGATGCCCTTGACATGTGCCTCATATATCCCCTCGACCTCGTCATAGAATTCATTAAAAAATTTGTCCTTTAGTGCTCGGATGTCGGCAGTATCCTTAACCTTCAGGGCCTTAAGATCAGCCACCAATATGGCATTCTCTGCTTCCATCTTCTCTCTTTCGGCCACCAATTGGGAATTCTCAACCTTCAGCCTGACTGCCTCTTCGGCGTTTTCATTCAAAGCAATGTCGGCCTCCTGAAGCTGTCCCTTCACGCCGAAGATTTGTTTATGGGAAGCCTGCAATTAGAAAATTACTTCATCTATGCCCTTCCGGCACATAGTGTGCAATTGAAGGAAGCTTTACATCGTGTCCTCCATCCCAATAGCATAATTCATAGCCTAAAACAAGAGCACAGTACACTTAGAATGGCACCAACAGTCGGCAAGAGAAAAAATAACCTAACATACCTACACATGGTGATGCACCATGTCGAGCAAGCATTCTCTCAAACCCGCTGGAAGATCAACTTTATCCTTGGGCAAAGAGAAAGTTTGCTCCGTTGTCGGTTCGGCATCTCGCTGCCAATTTGTCCTCCGAGGATTAGCGATCAGTTTCAATACAGAGTAGTTGACTACATATGGTTCAACGACTGACAGTTGAGAAAGGTATTTTAATTTTTGGGGTGCACGAGACATATTGACCTTATTTTCTCCGATTCTAGAGGTTGAAGAACCTTCTACCGAGGTCCGAGACACCACATTGTGTGTGTACGAAGTAGTATAGCTGAGGAGAAAATGGACAGACCGTTGATTATCTTTAAGCTTCAGATCCTTCAAGTTGTTATCAAGCTCAATACGTAGCTTGAGTGCCGATGATTTATACAAAGATGCAAAGGCAGAAGAAGCACTATCTATAAAACAACAAGTAAGCAATATCAATAAAGAGGTAGCCAACTTACAAAGATTCGTGGGCTGTTGAGGAATTCAGTGGCGAGTCGGTTGGGGCTCAAAGTTTACATAGACTACCATGTAATCATTTACATACTTGTCAGAATCCGACAGCCCAGCAATGATCCCCTCTTTAGCTGGACATCGGTCAAGATAATACTTGCGTGAAGCCTTATTGAAGTTGACAGTGTAATGGCCGAAGAGATCCTCAAATGTTAGAGGGTTATACAAAGTCTCGTTTAACTTGGCAACTCCTATCTCGATGCGAAAGACGTTTACTGTCACTTGCAATGGTGTCAGACTGAGTTCGTTAAAGAAGCGGCATAGAAAGGGATGTAGAGGTAAGCATACTCCCATCTCATAGATGTCAAGGATGGGAACATGAATATACTCTTGACCTGGTTCTAGGTCATACTGTAATACCCCATGTAGTGTATATATGAAAGTCACAAGCATATACAAGAAAGTCTTTAAACTAAATATTACATGTCCGAGTGTCATTAAAAACTAAAAGTACAATGCAGAAATACAGAGAACAAATGCTCGTCTATGAGCAAGACCTTCAAAGGTTCTTCAAAAATTCCTTGGACTCCACTTCATGTTAGATAAGAGTCTCTTTACCTAAAAATAGAGGGTTAGGCAAGGCCTAGTAGAGAAATCCAAACAAACGATGTATATGATGGTCGTGGGTGCGTATCGGTGTACAGAAATAAATGTATAATGCATGCATAAGGATCTATTGGATTATAAATGAGACTAACAATGTTCAAGTGTGTTGTTCCATTCTTCCAATTTTAATAAATCAAGAGTGTCCATATTAATATTAATTCCTTATCAAAATAAGGATTTCCAACAATCAGTAAATCAAAGAGTTTTGGCTAATTCCGTGCTAGTAGCCTGTCGGCTAAACTAACCGTATAAATTTCTCGTATTACCCGACCCATCGGGAAGGCCTAGTCAAGCCTCCATTGCGCAATATCGTGGGTACAAATACCCATGGTACGAAATACCCATATATATGTATGTATAGCCGACTCAAGATCCATATCCACAATCCAAATGATTGACCAAATTTCCACATTGACCATATTTAAACCAAAGGCCAATTTCAAGATTATTAATGAGTTCCAATGTGTCAATCAACGTTTTAAGGGTTAATTTGAGACTATCCATTCCTTAACCACATTTCCCAAATTTTCCAAATACAATCCAAATTAGGGTTTTTATTCAAATTTTGGGGTTTTCAAACCTAACAAGGAGGAAGTCAAATTAACACTAAGAGAATGTCAAATACACTAGAATACATACTATAGACTTGACAGAGATCTCAATCAAAACCCTTGGACTAACACATACATAGCATCCACTATATTTTTCGAAAATCAGAGGGAGAGGAAGAGAGACATGTACATATACATACAAGAGTTTGGAAAACTCTACCTTTTAAGGGAGGAAACAAACTCTAGGTGAGAGTTATTATAACACTCCCAAATTTTGGAATATATATTTTTTTGAATTAAACAATGGGAAGTGTTAGAAGTAGGCAATGAATATCCAACAGGTAAATAAAGTGCTATCTACCACACACACACACCCATCACACTACTTATTACAATACATGAATGCGTTACTCTGATACAAATAAAAGAGGCTAATAGGGTTTTATAACACAACCCTTTACAACAGTGCCCCAATTAAAATAAAAAGCCACAACAGGATTTTATAGATTAATCCTGTACAAGACGGCCAACAGTAAATAAAAGAAAGTACAGTACTAAAAATAAAGGCGACCTATCACTACAGTCCGGTCCAGCCTCAAGTCTTGCGAAGGATCCAGCGGCTCCAAGTCAAAGGGTGAGTCCTACAAAAGTAGAGGGTCAGGCACCACCGCCTGGTAGAGATAATCTATCTCCAAACGTCTATAATATTGGGGTGCATATGTGTGACAATGCAAGGAATGTAAATGATGCAATGCAATGGATCTGATTATATAAAAACCGTTACTTTCTTTCAATCTTTTCAATGTCGACTCATCATAAAGTAAAAATAGTAAAGCGTCGGTGTTTGACCAAGACTCGGCGACAGAGAGCAAAAGCATAACCGACCATCGTTCCAAAACTTGCCTAGACAAGGCCTAAGGGAATCGTGTCCAAGTACCACGTTCGACATAGTTTAAATGACTCATTTCCGTTAATTTCAAAACATTGGTTTCTAGTATACCAATTTTCAACAATTTCCAAGGAGATTGGTTTATAACATACCAATTCCTCAACTATCAAAATGACTCATTTTCGTCGTTCCAAACTTGTTCCAATTCCCATTCATTCCAATTCCACATACCATAAATTCCGATGGTAGATTTCATTATATAGATTTAAGGAGTTTAGGCTATTTCCGAGATAGTCGCTCGTCAACAATCTAACCGATAATTCCAAGAATTTTCCCAACACTTTGGGAGGGTCCTGCAAACCCCCATTGCGCAATGTCGTGAGTGCTCCAAATAGCCACTCAAGGTACAATTACCCGAATAGTCTAGCCAACTCAAGATCCCAAATTCGATCATTATTCAAGTGAAGGTCGAAGGCCAATTTCCAACAACGTGATCATTTTCCAACATTTCTTCCAAAACATTTCCTTTCTTTCCAAAAGGTTCCATTCGTTCGCAAAACAATCATTTCGTTCGATTTATAGTAAAAACGTGTCAAGACTAAGTTTTAATCCACAAATGAACCAAAAGTGTCCAAACAAGCCAATACCCCCAATTTGATTTCATAAATACGACGACGACACACTTTTATAAAAATTGGGGCTTTTCCAATCGAGTTAGAAATCGAACGACCAAGAACCTAGGGAGTACATAGAGACCCTAGACGATACCCATGACCAATCAAGTGACGCGAACGACGACTCAAGAACGTGATTTAGTACAAGTGTTCAAACTACAAATTTTAGTACAGTAGCGAGAGGGGGAAATGAGAAGACCAGTACCATACACGAGAGGGATAGAGAGCTCTACCTCAATACAGTTTGCCGGAAAAGATCGCTAGAAAAGTTCGACGGCAACCTACAAGATTCAAAGAACCGAACCAACAGGAATAAGCAACAACAAGAGTGGTAATCCATCCTTATACCTCCCACAGACAACATCCTCCAATCACGACTCAACAACAGTTAAACAGGGGGTAAGATATACTTGTTGATGCGACGACTAGCGTTAGTCGAATCCCTGACCGTCGCGCATCGCAGCTCATCGTCGTTCGTTAAGGCTGGCACCTATAGAACCCAAAAACAATCACTAACAAACGATAAGCGATGTCGTATAGTAATGAGAGAGAGAGAGAGAGGATTACCCACTGACGCGAAGCTTCGCGGCAGGCGAAGACTTAACCGTCGTGCGTCGCCGTTCGCTTAGGCCGCCACCGCATCACCGCCACCTCTGTCATCGCCAAAACAGCCACAATCACCGCCCTGGAACCACCACACTCGCGAGTCGTCCACTCCTCTTGCCACTAGTCTGACCACCGCCATCGCGCACCCAGTCACCACCACCATCGCGCACGCCGCCGCAACCACCACCACATTCACACTCACACCGTGCCACCACCACTGCACACACGACTACACGTGTGTGTGTGCGCGTGGAGAGGGAGGTAGAGGAGAGATGAGAGAGAGAATGGCGCAGAGAGAGGGAGGAGGGAGACTGCCGCGTGCGGAGGGAGAGGGGAGAGGGAGAGCCGGCAGGGAGGAGGGAGGATCGCCGGGAGAGGGAGAGGGAGAGGAGGAGTGCGGCGGGGTGAGGGGACCGGCGAGGGAGAGGTGAGGGAGGAGGGAGAGTGCAGTGGGAATGGGGTTAGGGGGGTAGGGTTTCGGTACAGGGTGTTAGTCGGGGGAGAAGAGGGAATAAGGGGAAGGGGCCCGATTGCTCTTTCCCTTTTTTTGATTTAAAAGATTTAATTAAAACCAATTAATTTAAGGGTTTAACCTTGAAATGTCCAACGCAAACATCGAACAACCCCCGATACCCAAGACGAAACCCAAATTCCACCACAACGGCTTGCCTGCACTCAAAACACAAAACCTCACAAACCAAGACTTTTCTCACTCAGACAGGATCGTTAAAATAAAATATGGGTCGTGGGGAACCCAACGACAATAAAATTAAATCTAAAAAAAGAGATTTAATTAATTGATTTTTTTTGAAATGAAGGAAAAAATACTAATTTTTTTCGGAGTGTGACAAACTACCCTCCTTACAAAAATTTCGTCCCCGAAATTTCCAAGTTAGAATAACCAAAACATAACACCACGAAGAGAACGATGCCCAAAAGCACCAAACACTTGGATGAATTCGCGATGAGAACCGGCAACAACGACAAGGAGGTTTTCAACCGAAACAACTCCGCCAACGAACAAACAACGCCAAAAGAGATCCGCAATCGACAACAATTCAGCCCAAAACAACGCCCAACTACAATCGCAAGCCGAATAGTCCAACAAACTTTCTTAAGAGCGCAACGCGTCGCAAGGTAAGGAGTACGTCACAAAACCAACATGCCAAGGAAGAACCGATATTACACAAACAAAATCGTCCTCGAGAGAGTCAAGAATTTCCAAAGAAATGGTTTTCGCACAACCATAGGTTCCCAAACCGATCAAACAAGCAAGAAACGCGCATTTTCGAACAAAAACATGATACAGAGGTCAAACCGCAAGAATATCGCCCCGAAAAATTTCAAAAAAAAATTCCACAAAATTCTAGAACATGCCACAACACAACGTGAACATGCTGGGAGAATTTTGGAGCGCCGAAACGCCAAGGATACAAGGGGACACGACACAGATATGATGACACGTGAAGGATATGCCGAGGACATGCCGATACGCCAAAGACACGCCGAGGACATGCCGACACGCCAAGGACACGCCGAGGATACGCCGACACGCCAAGGACACACCGAGGATACGCCGACACGCCAAGGACACGCCAAGGATATGCTGATATGCCAAGGATATGCCTAGGACACGCCCATACGCCAAGGATACGCCTAGGACACGCCGATACACCAAGGATACTCCTAGGATACTCCGATATGCCAATACAGTACCGATACACGGATACGGTACGGATACGATACAGATACGATACCGACACGCGGATACGACACGGGTACTGTGATTTTTCCAAACATTTTTCTAAAATTTTTAAGAAATAAAAGAGCGGTTTTCAACTACCGTAAAGAAGTCCACGACGACTTTATCACCACGAACGCACAAAACAACCCCGAAATAGGTTTTCGAACAAGGTAGGAACAATCCAATCGATAGGAAGCAGGATTTGAAAGTAAGACAACCCGCAAGGGTTGGTCATACAACAACCGTGCCACCCGAATCACACCAAACGACCACAACGCCACCAAAAGAAGAACTGAACAACCAAAATCTCACAACCAAACCCACACACACCTAGCGCGGTACCAGAATGACTAAGAAGTTTGATTTGAGATGTGCTGTCCAGTCATCTTCTCAAAACAATCCTTCACGTTCATTCCTACACCACATGACATGGACTACACACACCGGTCATGACAAACATCACCACAATCCAAGTCGGTGCAGTCGAATTCAAAGAGACACAGACATTCTACCCCAACACTCGCAACACAGCTACACAACACACTAGTAGACTCGTCTCACTAATCACACCAACCACAAACCAATCCCACAATACACTCTAAAAAAATCTCCAATGAGAGACAACATCGCAGAACAAAAGTGTCCAAACGCAAACAGACATGGCACCAACGGATACGACAACAATATGGATTCGCACGAAGATACGGCGAACAAATAACGAACGCAAGGAGACAATCCGCAGAACAAGAGTGAGCCAGACAAGGACGTGATTTCCAAATACAAGATCTACGAAGTAGATGATTCTTCACAAGCGAGATGAACAACGCATCGCAGCCACAACAAGCGTCGCGACTATAAATGTACCATGAACCATCGACAAGAAGATGGCAAAAGCCAGTCGCAACATCAGAAGTTGGAAACAAGGAGCAAGAAGATTTTCCGGAACAACGCATAGCTTCCACAATCGCAACCAAGTTCCAACAAGAAACACGAGAAGTCAAATCGCACACCACCGAAGAACAAGAAATCTTAGTAACGACAAGGATAAGGCACGAGTGTATGCGACAACATTTCCAACGAAGATGGTAGGGACCATCAATCAAGCACATTGATCCAAAAGAGTCGACGAGACAATGAACAACAAGGGAACAACATCCACTCACCGATCCCGCAAAGGATTGGACAAGGAGGAGACTGACATGCCAATAGGGGCATACGACTAACAATACTCTACGACCAAGATGAAGCGACAGAAACCCACTGAAGCATTGTCCACCTCCTATAACCTCATACTAAAGCGAGACAACCACTCTAACTCTCGTCTTCAAATCCCAAGCACACACACTATACCTCAAGTCAAAACAAAGTCATCCCGACATAAGTCTAACTCCCAAATTATTCAACAAACCCAATTAACCAACCAAGACAATTTTAGCACAAAGTCATCTCCCGAGTCGTTCAACAAGTCCAATGACCACATAACCGAATACCCAAATAGCCAAATAACTAAGGAACCACTAACCACTGTGGACCAACACAACTTACCCCTTTCCAAATGACCCCAAGTCACAACTCAGTCCTACCACACGAATAAGATACCACACTCAATTTTCTTGATCCTTATCTCTCAACCAAGAAGCAAACGCAACCGCAAAGCGCTAAGTCCAACACAAATCCTCAAGTAACCTCAAACCACAAGTCGAAACTAACTCTCGCATCGAGTAAGGGTAGAGCACTACCACCACTAACATCAACCACTTGGCACTAATCCGTAAGGAGAACCTACTAACCCAAGGATACATCACATCTCAAGTGAACCACACACAATCCCTGCTATGACAATGCCTTACCACACTAAGACATCCTCATTTCCCAAAGAGGTCACAACTACTAGACCACCAAGCGCTAACATACCAAGAAGCAATCACCAATCACAATCCCACAAGCAAGGTTATTCCAAGGTTCCATAACTCACATAAGGAACTATGCACACTAGGGAGACCCAATCAATCCCAAAGGGGAAATAACCATCAACCACAAGACTATCAAGCAAGAAGCCTTCCGCGCAACAAGAAAAGGAGTCAAAACTCAACCACTGGGAAAAGAGTCGATATCAACGGTGAAAACGACAAGTTCCAGAGACCAACATCAAGAAGAGAAATAGAATTCGAGGCTCACTCGCAAGAGCACTACCATTTTCCAGCCGCAAAGAATGATTATCCCATCATTAACGTCAAGAGGAACCACATCACTCTTACAAGAAGCAGCCAACAACAACCTCGACCAAGATTAAGAGGAGAAACTCAAGAAATGATTATCCAATCGCACGCAGAATCCTCATTCTCACTAGGAGAACAAACGAGAATCCATCGACAAACTACCACAAAATCCATCATCCGCTGCAAGGGATAGGTTCAAAGCTACGACGACAACAATGAAGATTTGCTTCCTACGAAGGGATAGGCTCGACAAGCCATAACTGCAACCACCAACGACCGATATTGATGAACAAGAAGCCAAATCATCACAAGAGCCAACGAAGGAACTCAATTGCGCTCTAAGAACTAGGAACTCGAAACGGTTTACCACGACAGAGTAGGTGACAACACTATCAACAAGAGGATATAACAGGAACACACAAGTCCAATATCGACAGGATCCTCTAACAAATACCAAGAAAGGCCCGAAAGTCACCTCAACATCAACAGAAACGAGTCCAAATTCCCAAACGAACAACAACAAGACTAACTCGAAGGAGTAAACATCACGAATTTCCAAACCATTTTGTTATTTCGAGTTATAAAAACTTCTTGTTTTATCAGATCCATGCAATGCACACACATTCAATGCCTAGATACACATGTCATGCACCCTAAATGTAATCCCTCAGAGCTACACAAAAGAAACGACGCGATCATTGAGACTAAAAGTCTCACCTAAAGACCTAGGTAAATTAGAACGAGCACTCTGATACCAACTGTAACACTCCCAAATTTTGGAACATATTTTTTTTAATCAATGGGAAGTGTTAGAAGTAGGCAATGAGTATCCAACAAGTAAATAAAGTGCTATATACCACACACAGACACACCCATCACACTAGTTATTACAATACATGCCTGCGCTACTCTGATACAAATGAAAGAGGCTAATAGGGTTTTATAACACAACCCTTTACAACAGTGCCCCAATTAAAATAAAAAGCCAAAATAGGATTTTTTAGATTAATCCTGTACAAGACGGCCAACAGTAAAGAAAAGAAAGTACAGTACTAAAAAGAAAGGCTACCTATCACTACAGTCCGGTCCAGCCTCAAGTCCTGCGAAGGATCCAGTGGCTCCAAGTCAAAGGGTGAGTCCTACAAAAGTAGAGGGTCAGGCACCATTGCCTGATAGAGATAATCTATCTCCAAATGTCTATAATATTGGGGTGCATATGTGTAACAATGCAAGGAATGTAAATGATGCAATGCAATGGATCTCATTATATAAAAACTGTTACTTTCTTTCAATCTTTTCAATGTCGACTCATCATAAAGTAAAAATAGTAAAGCATTGGTTTTGACCAAGACTCGACAATAGAGAGCAAAAGCATAACCGACCATCGTTCCAAAACTTGCCTAGACAAGGCCTAAGGGAATCGTGTCCAAGTACCACGTTCGACATAGTTTAAACGACTCATTTCCGTTAATTTCAAAACATTGGTTTCTAGTATACCAATTTTCAATAATTTCCAAGGAGATTGGTTTATAATATACCAATTCCTCAACTATCAAAATGACTCATTTTCGTCGTTCCAAACTTGTTCTAATTCCCATTCATTCCAATTCCACATACCACAAATTCCGATGGTAGATTTCATTATATAGATTTAAGGAGTTTAGGCTATTTCCGAGATAGTTGCTCATCAACGATCTAACCGATAATTCCAAGAATTTTCCCAACACGTTGGGAGGGTCCTGCAAACCCCCATTGCGCAATGTCTTGAGTGCTCCAAATAGCCACTCAAGGTAGAATTACCCAAATAGTCTAGCCAACTCAAGATCCCAAATTCGATCATTATTTAAGTGAAGGCCGAAGGCCAATTTCCAACAACGTGATCATTTTCCAACATTTCTTCCAAAACAATTCCTTTCTTTCCAAAAGGTTCCATTCGTTTGCAAAACAATCATTTCGTTCGATTTATAGTAAAAACGTGTCAAGACTAAGTTTTAATCCACAAATCAACCAAAAGTGTCCAAACAAGACAATACCCCCAATTTGATTTCATAAAGACGACGATGACACACTTTTTATAAAAATTGGGGCTTTTCACAATCGAGTTAGAAATCGAACGACCAATAACCTAGGGAGTACGTAGAGACCCTAGACGATACCCATGACCAATCAAGTGACGCGAACGACGACTCAAGAATGTGATTTAGCACAATTGTTCAAACTACAAATTTTAGTACAATAGCGAGAGGGAAAATGAGAAGACCAGTACCATACACGAGAGGGATAGAGAGCTCTACCTGTCACAGTCCGGAAATTTTAATTAATTTCCATCCATTCAATAAATTCAATAAATCGAAATTCATGTGTTGTCGAGGTCTTGAGATGTTTGGGAGCATCTAGAATGATCATATGTCATGTTGAGTGAGTCCGGGTTGGATGGAAGTCCCCGGCATGTTGTTCGTTGACGTTGGAGTATTCAGGAAAGTTCTAAATCGTGTTTAAATCGATCACGATCTGATCCGTTTTTCAAATCAAAATTCTTTGTTTATGAAAGTCGTAGATAATTCGATTACGAATCCAACGCAACTTGAATCGTCTCAATCGGAGTCCGGACGAAGAAGTTATGGCTGTTTCTTTGGGCAAACTTGCAAAATATGAGCAGATCAAGTTTGCACCGGTGCAGAGAAAGTTTGTACCGGTGCACAACCCTTCTGTTCGAATTTTTGACAAGTTTGCACCGGTGCAAGTGAAGTTTGTACCGGTGCAACTGCTATCTGGACAGTTTTAGTAAGGGCAAACTTGTCTTTTTAGGTGGAGGTCCTATATATTGATGCCTTGGACAATTTGGGGCATCCCTTGCACACATTTTCCAGATTTCTCTCTTCCTCTCCTACCTCACATCTCCCTCCCCCTTCTCTCTTAAATCCATGGAGATCCATGGTGGATCTCAACAAAATCAAACAAGGAACCTTGTTCCCCTCTCTTCCCTCTATGCGGCAACACACTTGGATCGTCTAGATCGGTAAGTTTCTTCCTCTCTCCAAATCCTAGATCTACACTCTCTCTCTACATTACATGATTATTGGTTGATCATTTAAGGTTTTGGTCTTAGGAAACATTGTAGAGTCTTGCAAGAGCTTCGCGGTGGCAGGCTTAGTTCACTCCGGCGATTGTGGAGATTTCCGGTGACTTTTCCGGCGAGCATCACCGGAGCTCCGGCGAGGTAGAGTTCTTCCATTCCTCTCGTTTGTATTGTTGGTATTCTTGCTTCTCCCTTACATGTTTTGCAAAAATCCGTCGATTAGGTGATTTTGCGAAGTTAGGGAAATTCGTATTATCGATCATCGTTCGCGTAAATTGGTATCGTACACGTGTGGTCTAGGATCTCTACGCATTCCCTAGGGGATTAATTGTTCGGTTCCTAGTCAATTCTCGAAAAGCCCCAATTTGATAAAAATGCGTCGTTGTTAGTTTAATAAACTTAGTTGGGGAAAATACTTGTTTTAGACACTCCTCGGGAGGTTGTGGGTTAAAACGTAGTTGCGATACGTTTTTTTGAAAGGAATCGAACTAAATGGAATGGTTTGCGAATGATTGACACGTTTTGGTGAAATAAACGGATGTGTTTTGGAAATGAACGTTTTTGTGAATGAACGGAATGCGTTGAAAGAAATGAAATGAACGTCACATTTGGAATACGATGTTGACTAGGAGGTTATTGCCCTAGGTCACACGAAATGATTGAACGAGATGATGAAATGTGACACGTGACTCTTTACAAGGAGATTGTTTACTCTATACGAGGACTGGATACTGACGAGTGGCTATTGATTCGGGTTGCTTACCTTGTGTCATTATTTAGAGTGGCACACGACATTGCGCAATGGGGGATTTGACTGGACCCTCCCGGCAAGCCGGGAAAAACAGGAATGATACGACATGGAGTTGACGAGCTCCTATGCGGAACTAGCCAATACTCTATGATTGTTGATTGATATTGGCCTTGCTCCTACTAGAAGGCATGGAAATGGAATACACGTGAACTTGGAATATAATGGGAATTGGAACACGTTTATATACGGAAAACGAGTCTTTTACTTAGTGTGAGTCGACACTTGACACGATTCCCTTTGGCCTTGTCTAGGCAATGGTTTGGTAGATGTTAGACGTGTAGCACTTCTCTTTTGAGTCTTGGTCAGACATGGGGTTTTACTACTTTTCTTTACGATGAGTAAAATGGGAAATTTGAAAGAAAAGGAAATGCTTTACTTTTATTGAGATCCATTGCATTGTATCATTTGCATTCCTTGCACTGTCACTCACTTGCACCCCAATAGTATAGACGTTTGGAGATGGATTATCTCTACCAGGCGGTTGTGCCTGACCCTCTACTTTTGTAGGATTTGTTCTCCCTGATTGGGAGTGGTTGCGAGATCCGTTGCAAGACTTGAGGTTGGACCGGATTGTAGTGATAGGTCGCCTTTCTTTTCAGTGTTGTACTTTCTTTTCGTTACTGTTGGCCGTCTTGTACATGATTACTTATAAAATCCTATTTTGGCCTTTCTCTTTTATTTGGAGCATGGTTGTGCAGGGTTGTGTTATAAAACCCTTTTTGCTCCATTTCAATTGTATTTCATTTCAAAGCAAGTATGTGTTGTAATGATCATTGTGGTGGGTTGTGTAGTGTAGTTGATTAGTGCTTGCCCCTTTTCATTTGTATACTCTTTACCCATTTAACACTTCTCAAAAAAAAAATCTCAAAATTTGGGAGTGTTACAGTTGGTATCAGAGCGCTCGTTCCGACTTACCTAGGTCCTTGAGTGAGACTTTTAGTCTCAATGAGCGCACCGTTTCTTTTGTGTAGCTCTGAGAGATTGCATTTAGGGTGCATGACATGTGTATTTAGGCATTGAATGTGTGTACATTGCATGGATCTCATAAAATAATAACATTTTTATAACTCGAAGTAACAAAATAGTTTGGAAATTCGTGATGTCTACTTTGGAGTTAGTCGTGTTGTTGTTCTTTTGGAAATTCGGACTCGTTTCTGTTGATGTTGATGTGACTTTTGAGCCTGTCTTGGCATTGGTTAGAGGATCCCGTCGGTATTGGACTTGTGTGTTCCTGTTGTATCCTCTGGTTGATAGTGTTCTCATCTACTCTGTCGTGGTAAACCGTTTCGAGTTCCTGGTTCTTAGAGCACGAATGAGTTCCTTCGTTGGCTCATGTGATGATTTGGCTTCTTGTTCCTCGATATCGGTCATTGATGGTTGCAGTTATGGCTTGTCGAGCCTATCCCTTCGTAGGAAGCAAATCTTCGTTGTCATCGTCGTGGCTTTTGAGCCTATCCCTTGCAGTGGATGATGGATTTTATGAAGGTTTGTCGATGGATTCTCGTTTACTCTCCTAGTGAGAATGGAAATTCCGCGTGCGATTGTTTAACCGTCCCTTGAGTTCTCTCTTCTGTGATCCCGGATGAACTCCTCGTGTAATATTTCTGGTGAAAGAGTGTCGTTCTTCTTGATGTCAATGATTGGATAATCGTCCTTTGCGACTGGAGAATGGTAGTGCTCTTGCGAGTGAGCCTTGAATTCCATTTCTCCTCTGGACATTGATCTTTGGAGTTTGTCATTTGCCCTGTTGGCTCTGACTGTTTCTCGGTGGTCGAGTTATGACTCCCATTCCAGTTGCGTGGTTGTCTTCTTGTTCGATAGTCTGGTTGTTGATGACAGTTCGCTCTCAGGATTGGTTTGATCTCACTATCTCGTTTCGTTCCTTGTGTGAGTTGTGGAACCTTAGAATGACCTTGTTTGTGGGATTGTGGTTAGTGGTTGCTCCTTGATGCGCTGGCACTGGGTGGTCTAGTGATTGTGACCTTCTTGGAAAGAGAGGACGTCTCAGTGTGGTAAGGTCTTGTAGTGGCAGAGAATGTTTGTGATTCACTTGGGATGTGAAGTACCCTTGGGTTAGTAGGTTCTCCTTGCGGACTAGTGTCACATATTTGATGTTAGTGGTGGTAGTGCTTTACCTTTAGTTGACGCGAGAGTTAGTCTCGACTTGTGGTTTGAGGTCCATTGAGGATTATATGGGACTTAAAACTTTGCGGTTACTTTTGGTTGAGAGAGAAGGATGAAGGAATTTGAGTATGGTATCTTGTTCGTGTGGTAGCTTTGAGCTGTGACTTGGGGTCATTCGGAAAAGGCTGAGTTGTGTTAGCTCACAGTGGTTGGTGGTTCCTTGGTTATTTGACTATTTGGGCATTCGGTTATGTGGTCGTTGAACTTGTTGAACGACTTGGGAGATAGCCTTGTGTTAGAATTGTCTCGATTGGTCAATTGGGCTTGTTGTGTGATTTGGGTGTTAGACCTATTTTTGGGATGCCTTGGTGTTTGTTCGATGAGTTGTTGTTGTGTTATGAGCTAGGAAAGTAGTTTGAGGATTTTAGTTCTCTTGATGCTTTGGAGCGATAGTGCGTGTGTGACTATCTTGTAGTTCTTCCTAGAAGTGGTAATTGAGTTTCTTGCCTTGTTGGGCAGTATTGTGGAGAGGAAAATGATTTTGGGTGAGAGATAGAAGTGTGGTGTCATTGCTTGGAAATTGGGAGTTTTAGACGTGGATTCATTTGAAGTCATTGATTAAAAGAAATGAATGGTTTTTGATGTTGCGATTGGCTGTTGCCATCTTCTTGTCGACCGTTTGTGGTACGTCTGCTGTTGTGGCGCTTATCATAGTGGTGACGTGTTGTTCTTCTCGCGCTTAGAGAATCATCTACTTCATAGAACTTGTTGTCGGAAATCATATCCCTGTTTGGTGCACTATTGTTTGCGGGTTGCCTTTGTTCACATTTTCTTGTTCGCCGTGTCCTTGTGCGAATCCGGATTGTTATCGTATCCGTTGGCGCTGTGTCCATTCGCGTTTGCACACTTCTGTTCTGCGATGTTGTCTATCTTTGAAACTTGTTTGAGAGTGTGTTGTGGGATTGTCTTGTGATTGGTGTGATCAGTGAGATGAAGTTATTTTTGTGTTGTGCAGCTGTGTTGTGAGTGCTGGGATAGAATGTGTGTGTTTCTTTGAAGTCGACTGCACCGACTTGAATTGTGGTAATGTTTTGCATGGCCGGTATGCGTAGTCTGTGTCATGTGGTATAGGAATGAACATGAAGGATTGTTTTGAGAAGGTGACTGACCAGCACATCTCAAATCAAACTTCTTAGTCATTCTGGTACCGTGCTAGGTGTGTGCGGGTTGGTTTGTGAGATTTTGACTGTTCGGGTCTTTCTTTGGTGGCATTGTGGTCGTTTGGTGTGAGTCGGATGGCACGGTTGTTGTGTGACCATCCTTTGCGGGTTGTCTCGCTTTCAAATCCTGCTTCGTACTGGTTAGATTGTTCCTACCTTGTTCGGAAACCTATTTCGGGGTTGTTCTGCATGTTCGTGGTGATAAAGTCGTTGTGGACTTCTTTGCGGCAGTTGAAAACCGCTATTTTATTTTTCTAAAATTTTTAGAAAAATATTTGAAAAAATTGGAGTATCCGTATCGCGTCCGTATCGTATCCGTACCGTATCCGTGTATCGGTACCGTACCGGCATATCGGAGTATCCTAGGCATATCCTTACCGTATCGGCGTATCCTTATCGTACCAGCATGTCCTCGGCGTATCCGCACCGTATCCCCTCGTATCCTTGGCGTTTCGGTACTTGGATATTTTCCCGGCATGTCCACGTTGTGTTGTGGCACATTCTAGAATTTTGTGGAATTTTTGAAAAAAATTCGGGGCGATATTCTTGCAGTTTGACATCTGTATCGCTTCTTCGTTCGAAAATGCGCATTTCTTGCTCGTTTGATCGGTTTGGAACCTGTGGATGCGCGAAAACCATTTCTTTGGAAATTCTTGACTCTCTCGAGGACGAGGTTGTTTGTGTAATGTCGGTTCTTCCTTGGCATGTTATTTTGCGACGTACTCCTTACCTTGCGGTGTGTTGCGCATTTAAGGAAGTTGGTGGTTTGTTCGGTTGCGATTGTTATTGGGCGTTGTTTTGGGTGAAACTGTTGTCGACTGCGGATCTCTTTTGGCGTAGTTTGTTCGTGGGTGGAGTTGTTTCGGTTGATAACCTCCTTGTCGTTGTTGCTGGTTCTCGTCGTAAATTTGTCCAAGCGTTTGAAGCTTTTGGGCATTGTTCCCTTCGTGGTGCTATGTTTCGGTTCTTCTACGTTAGAAATTTCGAAGACGAAATTTTTGTAAGGAGAGTAGTTTGTCACAGTCCGGAAATTTTAATTAATTTCCATCCATTTAATAAATTCAATAAATCGAAATTCATGTATTGTCGAGGTCTTGAGATGTTTGGGAGCATCTAGAATGATCATATGTCATGTTGAGTGAGTCCGGGTTGGATGGAAGTCCCCGACATGTTGTTCGTTGACGTTGGAGTATTCAGGAAAGTTCTAAATCGTGTTTAAATTGATCACGATCTGATCTGTTTTTCAAATCAAAATTCTTTGTTCATGAAAGTCGTAGATAATTCGATTACGAATCCAACGCAACTTGAATCGTCTCAATCGGAGTCCGGACGAAGAAGTTATGGCCGTTTCTTTGGGCAAACTTGCAAAATATGAGCAGATCAAGTTTGCACCGGTGCAGAGGAACTTTGCACCGGTGCACAACCCTTCTGTTCGAATTTGTGACAAGTTTGCACCGGTGCAAGTGAAGTTTGCACCGGTGCAACTGCTGTCTGGACAGTTTTAGTAAGGGCAAACTTGTCTTTTTAGGTGGGGGTCCTATATATTGATGTCTTGGACGATTTGGGGCATCCCTTGCACACATTTTCCAGATTTCTTTCTTCCTCTCCTCCCTCACATCTCCCTCCCCCTTCTCTCTTAAATCCATGGAGATCCATGGTGGATCTCAACAAAATCAAACAAGGAACCTTGCTCCCCTCTCTTCCCTCTATGCGGCAACACACTTGGATCATCTAGATTGGTAAGTTTCTCCCTCTCTCCAAATCCTAGATCTACACTCTCTCTACATTACATGATTATTGGTTGATCATTTAAGGTTTTGGTCTTAGGAAACATTGTAGAGTCTTGCAAGAGCTTCGCGGTGGCGGGCTTAGTTCACTCCGGCGATTGTGGAGATTTCCGGTGACTTTTCCAGCGAGCGTTACCGGAGCTCCGACGAGGTAGAGTTCTGCCATCCCTCTCGTTTGTATTGTTGGTATTCTTGCTTCTCCCTTACATGTTTTGCAAAAATTCGTCGATTAGGTGATTTTGCGAAGTTAGGGAAATTTGTATTATCGATCATCGTTCGCGTAAATTGGTATCGTACACGTGTGGTCTAGGGTCTCTACGCGTTCCCTAGGGGATTAATTGTTCGGTTCCTAGTCAATTCTCGAAAAGCATCAATTTGATAAAAATGTGTCGTTGTCAGTTTAATAAACTTAGTTGGGGAAAATACTTGTTTTAGACACTCCTCGGGAGGTTGTGGGTTAAAACGTAGTTGCGACACGTTTTTTTGAAAGGAATCGAACTAAATGGAATGGTTTGCGAATGATTGACATGCTTTGGTGAAATAAACGGATGTGTTTTGGAAATGAACGTTTTTGTGAATGAACGGAATGTGTTGAAAGAAATGATTGAACGTCACATTTGGAATACGATGTTGACTAGGAGGTTATTGCCCTAGGTCACACGGAATGATTGAACGAGATGATGAAATGTGACACGTGACTCTTTACGAGGAGATTGTTTACTCTATATGAGGAATGGATACTAATGAGTGGCTATTGATTCGGGTTGCTTATCTTGTGTCATTATTTAGAGTGGCACACGACATTGCGCAATGGGGGATTTGACTGGACTCTCCCGGCGAGCCGGGAAAAACAGGAATGATACGACATGGAGTTGACGAGCTCCTATGCGGAACTAGCCGATACTCCATGATTGTTGATTGATATTGGCCTTGCTCCTACTAGAAGGCATGGAAATGGAATACACGTGAACTTGGAATACAATGGGAATTGGAACACGTTTATATACGGAAAACGAGTCTTTTACTTAGTGTGAGTCGACACTTGACACGATTCCCTTTGGCCTTGTCTAGGCAATGGTTTGGTAGATGTTGGACGTGTAGCACTTCTCTTTTGAGTCTTGGTCAGACACGGTGTTTTACAACTTTTCTTTACGACGAGTAAAATGGGAAATTTGAAAGAAAAGGAAATATTTTACTTTTATTGAGATCCATTGCATTGTATCATTTGCATTCCTTTGCACTGTCACTCACTTGCACCCCAATAGTATAGACGTTTGGAGATGGATTATCTCTACCAGACGGTTGTGCCTGACCCTCTACTTTTGTAGGATTTGTTCTCCCTGATTGGGAGTGGCTGCGAGATCCATTGCAGGACTTGGGACTGGACCGAATTGTAGTGATAGGTCGCCTTTCTTTTCAGTGTTGTACTTTCTTTTCGTTACTGTTGGCCGTCTTGTACAGAATTACTTATAAAATCCTATTTTGGCCTTTCTCTTTTATTTGGAGCATGGTTGTGCAGGGTTGTGTTATAAAACCCTTTTTGTTCCATTTCAGTTGTATTTCATTTCAAAGCAAGTATGTGTTGTAAATATCATTGTGGTGGGTTGTGTAGTGTAGTTGATTAGTGCTTGCCCCTTTTCATTTGTATACTCTTTACCCATTTAACACTTCTCAAAAAAAAAATATATCTCAAAATTTGGGAGTGTTATACTACCTCGATACAGTTTAATGGAAAAGCTCGCTGGAAAAGTTCGACGGCAACCTACAAGATCCAAAGAACCGAACCAACAGGAATAAGCAACAACAACAGCGGTAATCCATCCTTATACCTCCCACAGACAACATCCTCCAATCGCGACTCAACAACAATTAAATAGGGGGTAAGATATACCTGCTGATGCGACGACTAGCGGTAGTCGAAGACCTGACCGTCGGGCGTCGCAGCTCATTGTCGTTCGTTAAGGCTGGCACCTATAGAACCCAACAAACAATCACTAACAGACGATAAGCGATGTCATACAGTAATGAGAGAGAGAGATTGATAGGCTTACCCACTGACGCAAAGCTTCGCGGTAGGCGAAGACTTAACCATCGCTCGTCGCCGTTCGCTTAGGCCGACACCGCATCACCGCCACCTCTGTCGTCGCCAAAACAGCCACCATCACCGCCCTGGAACCACCACACTCGCTAGTCGTCCACTCCTCTTGCCACCAGTCCGACCACCACCATCACGCACCCAGTCGCCACCACCATCGCGCACGCCGTTGCAACCAACACCACACTCACACTCACACCACGCCACCACCACTACACACACGGCTACACGTGTGTGTGTGTGCGTGGAGAGGGAGGGAGAGGAGAGATGATGGAGAGAATGACGCAGAGAGAGGGAGGAGGGAGACTGTTGCGCGCGGAGAGAGAGGGGAGAGGGAGAGCCGACGGGGAAGAGGGAGGAGGGAGGAGCGCCAGAAGAGGGAGAGGGAGAGGAGGAGTGCGGCGGGGTGAGGGGACCGCCGAGGGAGAGGTGACAGAGGAGGGAGAGTGCGGTTGGAATGGAGTTAGAGGGTAGGGTTTCAGTACAGGGGGTTAGTCGGGGGAGAAGAGGGAATAAGGGGAAAGGGGCCCGATTTCTCTTTCCCTTTATTTTTTTTTATTTAAAAGATTTAATTAAAACCAATTAATTTAAAGGTTTAACTTTAAAATGTCCAACGCAAACATCGAACAACCCTCGAGACCCAAGAAAAAACCCGAATTCCACCACAACGGCTTTCCCGCACTCAAAACACAAAATCTCACAAACCAAGAGTTCCCTCACTCAGACAGGATCGGTAAAATAAAATATGGGTCGTGGGGAACCCAACGACAATAAAATTAAATTCCAAAAAAGAGATTTAATTAATTAATTATTTTTTGGAACGAAGAAAAAAATACTTAATTTTTTCGGAGTGTGACAGTTATGCTCCAATGGCAACAATGAAACCGTAGACGCATACAGGAGAGGCTGTAGAGCAATGTTATTGAAGGTTCCAAGGTCCAAATCCTTCTAGATTGAGAGAGAGAAGAGAGAAGTGGGAGAGATAAGGGAGAGAGAGAGAGAGAGAGAGATACACGACTACAGAGAGAGATGTTGCGGTTGTGTTGGGTGAGGGTTCAAGAGTGTTAGATACGTTTAAAGTTGAGATAGTAGATGTATAAAACATCTTAAATTTGATTTCCAAAATTTCCCTTACTAGGCTGCATATCGATATACACTTAGGTGTATATCGATATGTAGGCTGTCTGGGAGAAAAAAACTAGATTGCATATCGATATGCACCTCATGTGCATATCGAAATGCACTCAAGTCTTGCGGATAGAATTCTTGCATTTCAATATACACCCCAGTTGTATATTGAAATATGATCAAAGGAGGGCTGGGCAGGAGACTTGCATATCGATATGCACCATATGTGCATATCGAAATGCACTCAATTGATCGGAACAGTAAGCCTATATTTCGATATACACCCCAGGTGTATATTGAAATACATTCGATGTAAGAGTGACTAGAACACTTGAATTTCGATAAACAAGCAAAGGATTTGGCCTTGCATATCGAAATGCAACTGTGGAAATGCCAACAGTAGACTTGCATATTGAAATGCAAGTCAATGCAAGGGCCAAGTATATAGAAATAAAGGGGAGGAGAGAGAGGAAAAATCCAACATATCAAAATGTGTTTGCCAAATGAACGTGGCAAACACTTACACATCCATCAATACTTCCCAATCCTTTCCCGAGCATGCCAAACCTCAAGAAATCCAAGAGCAAGCCTCGAGAAGGCTCGAATTGCAATAAAATCCGAATTATTTCGAAGGGAAATTTACCAAAATATATAAAAATATAGGAAAATCGTACAGAAAATTCTATAAATTTTACTGAGTGTGACAAACTACCCTCTTTATAGAAATTTCGTCCTCGAAATTTGCTAAATCCGGAATAAAAGACATAGAAATAGAAAGTTGCCTCACTCAAATAGCTCCGGATACTTCTCCAACATGTCATCTCTTTGCTCCCAAGTGGCCTCCTCCAAATTATGATTCCTCTAGAGGACCATTACCAATGAAATGGTATTTTCCGGCAGGATCTTCTCCCGAGTATCTAGAATATGTATTGGTCATTTATAATACAAATTAGGACTTTTTATGTTCAAGACAAATACATCCGTTGGATTTTATCACGGACGGCTGAGATTGGCTGCTCTAATACAAAGATAACTTATGCAATGTTCAACGGCTCAAATTGTGTCAAAATTGAATCGGATGGCCATGAATATGTGTTGCAAATATTAAAACTATCTCACGCATACACAAATTATATTTGTAACACTTCCCAACACGCCAACACAATTTACAAATCGAGAGCACTTCCCAACATGCCCAATTGTTCCACAAAAACCAATGCGCAAACACAAAAGGAGAGTTACATTGACAATACACAGAGAGATAGAGACACAGAGGGAGACGAAGAGGGAGACGAAGAGGGAGACACGATCGAATGAGAGAGAGGCAGAGGGAGACCGACTGACGAAGTCCACTGTTTCATATCAAGTCCTACGAAGCCCAATTACAGACCACTGCGATCGATTTCATAACAAAAACTGTGATCGATCCCTGAGAAACCCCAGTACGACTATCCTCCTTTCCCCTGAGATATGTTTTGTATTTAGGGTTTCCACCCATAACGAAACTAGTTCACAGACCACCAATCCCCTCATTCATTTTCTATAGATTTCTCCCGTTTGTATCCTTACGCAGACCACTCCACGACCACGTTCGCGACCAACTCTTTGCGATCGATTGGCGAAATCATCACGCCTTGAAGAACTGAAATCGTCAGTTTATGTACGAATTATCTCTTTGAACTGAGTCTCTTTGAACTGAAATCGTGAGTTTCATTTGCCTTGGTTTTTTGATTGAGTATACTTTGTTTGATTTTATGGATTTGAATTTCATTTTCAGAAGCTTCTCTGCCAATTGACACTTTGTGTCTAATTTGCAGATTGCACTATACACATCTATGCACACCATCTGTTTGTAAAATGTACGTGGGCCATTAGAGAACGTATGCACTCCTGGAAAAAGGATGCAGTGGCTCCGACAAGGCAGATGGGGAGGAACTTGACGGAGAGATGAGCTAAGGGTTTTATAGCGATATTTTTGGGAAAGACGAGGAAGATGTTCAAAGATCGAGATCAATATCCAAGTAGAAATTGAAGTCCAATTCGTCTTCATTTTTAAGCTCAGAGAAGTTGAGCTCTCTCCGACCGGCGACTGCCACAAATGACATTTCTATTTCATCGTTTGCTTTGAAGATCAAGTAAGCAAGCGAAACTACTCTACTCTACTGTGTGTACTCATGGCTGCTGTTATGAGTAAAAGAATTATAGACTTTACTGTGATACTCATAGACTTTCATGTGCACACAGCCTGTGCATTTTTTGTTGTGTACTCTACTCTACTGTACTCTATTGTGTGTACTCGGCATAATTTTGGTTTCTTTGTTGCCCACCGACTGTTTGCGTATCTATTTCCCTTCCACACCCCATGGCCACTGTTTGCTTCCTTTTCCTTCAGTGTTCGTGGATCTGCAATTTCATTGTTCTGCAATATTGTGGTTCTGCGATCTTGGTTCTCCGATTTCGTGATTGTGAGATTTACAGTTTGGTATTGCGATTTCTTGGTATTGCGATTTCGTGGTTCTGCGATTTATTGTTCGATATCATTATCATTTTCAGACTTTGATTCACAACATTTCTAGAAGTGTTTCTACATTAAATTCAGAACTGTTGTGGCATTTTTTGGATCAAATATGTTAATTTGCTTGAATTCCATAAAAATGCATATGGAAGTGGATCTCTTTTGTTGTAGAAATTGTATCGCTTTTAATTAGGGGTGAAATTTTAAACCGGTAAACCGGACCAAACCGGTAAACCGAACCGGACCGACGGTTTTGTCCGGTTTGTAATTCGTTCGGTCCGGTTTGGTCCGGTTTGAGATTTTTTTAAAAATTCGGTTTCGGTTTTGGTTTTAG
>NMUG010000018.1:0-34563 GCA_002855965.1 Monotropa hypopitys
TAAGGGTGATCAAAATCACCTTGGGCACGAAATACCCATTATCATCATTCATACATGTTTGACTCTTTCTTTTTATTGCATTTGTGAATTATGAGTGAAAGATTTAAGATTGAGTTTGGGTGGCTCTCTTAGGGCACATCCCTCATATTTAACATTCATTGAGTTTATTGAGTCTATCGTTCAATTTATCAATCACAACTCAACCTTGATTATATCAAGGGAGACCAACAATTCCTTCAATGCCTACCACCTTGACGACATCAAGGGAGGCCACACCAATTTCTACCATATTCGTGGACTATTCCCACTTATCAAGACTTTAATCATCGACTCTCAAACCAAGTATAGACACCCGAGGCATGGGGGAAGACTCTAACAGATCAATGGATTCTACTTCCCACCAAACACATCTAGGCAAACCATGACGAATCCCAATTCCACTTCAATTCCTATCTTAGCAATTTGATCGAATACGAGTGACCACATAGTACCAAGATCACCACAAGCCTCAAATGACTCAAGACAACTCATTACATTCTCGAATCATGCCTATAGCCCATTCGAGCATTTTGTCGAACATATGGTGGCCATTGGATTTCAAGTCCACCTAAGGACTCCAAAAGTCCACCACTGCTTCCTACAACCTCAAGGCCATACTCCAAGACTCAACTCAATCGTTAAAACTCATATCGACATTTCTTCGAACGCTTGGCCTTCATAAATGCAAAGGCCAATCTATACCATCCTAAACCTCATACAAACACAAAACTACGGAATTCTCCATTACCAACTCAACCCTACACACATCACATACCAATAGGTTTTTAGGAAAACCTAGGGGAGCATAGATATAAGGGAAAACATACACGCAAGCACACACAAGAGAGAAGAGAGAAGTTACCCATCGAAGCTAACGAATCTCGAAATCCCTAGGTGAGGGAATCTTCACAACTCAATGATCTGAGACCATCACCGCGTAGCCCTCGCGATGCTCATCAATGTTAGTAAATAGCTTTTCTTCAAAACCCCTAGGGATAGAAATCAAAATGAGAGAGAGACAGAGAAGGGATGGAGAGAGAGATAATGAGAGAGATGAGAGAGAGAGACTTATGGGAGTGTGAGAGAGAAAGGAGGCTACAAAATGCCTTAGATCTCTCTCTCAGACACACACATATACTCACATACCCCGCGAAGTTACTAAAAGACCCCCCACAATTAATCCCCAAACCTGCCGAACAAACCTGCATTTTGATATGTGTCCATGACACATATCGAAAAACAGCACCACTACCCAGCCCACCAAGTCTGCATATCGAAATGCATGTGGTGGCCATATCGAAATGCAACTCCCCTGGCCTTCCTACCAAATGAACAGAACCTATGTATTCCAATATGTAGCTTTTCTTCATATCGAAATACAATCGATATGCACAAATCCCACATATCGAAATACAGCATGGCAAGGGGGACATCTAACTTGTATTTCGATATGCAACTACTTGCATATTGAAATACAACAACACTGGATAGCCCAATAGAAGGGGCTATATCGTAATGGGAAATCAAAGGGCATAGCCCTATATCGAAATGCATAGCTGGGAAAATGGGCACAGAGTCCATTTCGATATGCTGAAGGGAGGGGGGAAATAGGCAGAGCCTATATCAAAATAAAAAGGGGAGGGAATAAAATTTAGAAATTAATAGATAAATCTTAATTTAATTCCCAAAATTCTAATGAATCTCCAAATAATTTCTAAAAACTTTCGAATAATATTTTATAAATTTCAGGAGTATGACATTTCGGGTTGTGCATGTATGTATGCATATTCATTTTTGTGTTGAATAAGGTGTAGGGATTATGCCACATGTTGGTTCATTCTTTCCTATGAATTGCGTATTATTTCCAAATTATTCGTACAATGGATTAAATGGTTGGATTATTTTAATAGGTACGACTTCAGCAAATAAGGAAATTGAAGAGAAATAGGGTAAACAATATCCCAAACAATTACAATGAGTGTATGTTCATGGTATTTTAATTATACATGTTCAAGTGTTTTTTTGATTGTCAATACAATTGTGAATGGTATACATGTTGTCCATGATGTGGAATATACACTTGTGAATAATATACATGATTGGCCATGATATGGAATAAAGGAAAGTATAATGGTACATATGTATTGTATATAGGCCTGCGTGGGACGTGTAGTGTTGTTAGCAACCTATGTAAGTCCAATGGGTGCGCAGGGCATAACCCAATAATGTGCGCGGGGCGTACAAACTATTGCCTATAACAATAGCTACTTTCAGGGCATGGGATGCTCAAACCTTTTTGAAAAATGACTTAGGCCAATGTATGTGAAAGAATAATGCATGGGATGCACTTGCCTATTTAGAAGAATCTTGTTGTTGTTTTATGATTTAAGTTAATAAAATTTCTTGAGATTTGGAAGTTAAAATATCATATTCACACTATGGGTTCTTTGTGTTTTGATGCTTGGAAATCAGGTATTGATGGTTAGCGGTCCACTACAAAGCTAGAGTTTGATGGCAAAGGAAGAATAAGTATTGGGCTAACATTATATTCATTTAACGCTTTTGGTAGATGATGTAGTAGTACTTGAAAGATTGGTGTAAGAGATTTATGTTAGTTTTATAATTGAGTTTATATCTCTTAGACTTGTGTTGGAAATACCTTGACTTATGATGTTTTAAGAGTTGCAATTGAGGTTAACTTTATAATTATTTAAAAGAAAAACTTTATTTTGCAGTTTATTAGTGTTTTGTGAGTATGGGATGTTACGCAATTCTTGTGAAGGTGTTTCATTCTTAAACCATCCTAGCATGCATATTCATCTTTCAAAGCATGCACAATTCTATAACTTAGGGACATGAATCATATAGGACAAGGGAGAAACAAATAATTCTACAATCAAGCATACTAAAGACATATAGGGACATCATCAAGACATATGTGTAAGGCATGTATAATAATCATGCATTATTAAGAATTAATTAAAATTATTTAGAAAATAAAGAAGGGATTAAGAGGATAAAATGTTATGTTGTGCTAAATTAAAATACTTTAAAAAATGAAGGTTAAAATAATAACTAAATAAGCTATGAGTCATATGTGTAATTAAGAGAGAGAGGAAGGGAGGTAAGTGTAATAGAGATAATATCATGCAAATTGAGTTCGTGGAGGAAGAAAGATAGATCCAACAAAACTTAAACATGTATAGTGGTTGCATGCATTGATCATCAACATGACAGGGAGGAAGAGATGTGCATATACGTAGAACACTTATACAAACGAACCTGTATCAACTTAATCACTTAAATTTAAAACGGCAACAATCTAATAAAAATCTAAAGAAGAAAATCTAACGCGAGAAAGAGAGAGAGAGAGGGATTTCTGAGAATTTGTAACTCAGTCGCCGAAGAAGTCACCGAGAGAGTTAGTACTAATTGATTGAGAGAGAGTGAGAGAGTGGTGGATATGTGAAGAATTGGGTAAGAAGGGAAAGCTCGGTCAAAACCCAGAAGTTCATAACAAAGTTTAGAATCAAAACCCAGTTTTCGATTCAACTAAATCCAAGTTGAGTCAAAGGTAATTTTAGCTTGAAATTGGTATAATTTTGCTCATAAATCCCTCATAATCATCTTAGGATTGTTTGAGTGTTGATTAATCAATCTAAAACTGAGGAGTTGCAGAGAAAAATCATAGAAATTTCTAGAATTTGTAGATCGAGTTACCGGCAACCTACGTATGGTGGTTATCGGTAACCTGATTGAAGAAGATGAATAGTAAATTATTGTAATTTCGTGAATTAAATTAAATCCAAGCCTTAAATGTGGAGATTTAATTCCAAACTCATGTAATAAAAATCGTGGTCATCGTATGAACATTTTAGAGTCATTTATATGTTGTACAATCAAGTAAATGAGAAGAAATCGAGCAAAACCAGAAAAATGTTGGAAATCGCTAGGTTTGGGTTACCGGTAACCTGGATGGAGTGGTTATCAGTAAACTGCAGGATGAGGTTATCGGTAACTAGTGCTGTGGTTTCTAGGAATAGTAACTCTGGTTATCGGTAACCAGGCAAGGCTGGTTATCAGTAACCAGACAATTGGAAAAAATAATAAAAATAAAGAAGGAAAACATAAAACAATAGGTAGGAATTAACTATAAAGGATATAAAAGAGATTATTATAAATAGAGGAATAATTAAAAATGAAGTTTAATAAAGAATAATTACTAAGAAATTAAAATAAAGAAATAAAGGAGATTATTAAATTATAAAATATAGTAGAAGAGAATAATTATTATAAAAAATAATTTAAGATTATGCATGAATATTTAGAATTCCGAATTATAGAGTTTAATTCTTAGATTTATTTACGTCTCCGGTATCCTTATATAGTCATATTTGTTATTACTAGGTGCACAGAAGTCATCATCATCATCAGCTTTGCAAAAGGACAAGCAAATTCTGTAGAGTTTCTCCATTAGCCAGGTGAGTATCTATAGAACTTTATAATTTAGAGTAAGCTATATTACATTTATTTTATTAGTGAAGAAATGAGATTTTAAAATGTTTGAAAAAGAGAAACTGCGGATCATGAGAAATTCTTTTATGAAAAAGACAATGAGATTTTTGAAAAAAGAATAAAGAGGAAATGAGTTTTAAAAAGTGATCACGAGCTTTATGAGACTAAACAAAGGTATGATTAATTATTAGTACTTACCACTGGGGAAGAGAAATGAATGGCCCCTGATTCATTACTTGAGTACTTATCGGGATTGTTCACATGGTTATAGTATTGTCATTAACGCATGGTCAGCGTACATAATGACCCTTGGCTATTATAGTTTTGAGATGAGATATTGAGATGAGATATTGAGATGGATCCTATTTGATTCTAATAGATTTTATAACATTTTATAGATGAGATTTTAAGATGAGAAAAAGATAAAAAGAGTTTTTAAGATTAAGAAGAGTAAAATGAGGAATTGTGTTTTCGAAAGAGATTTGATGAATAAGAGTTTTAAAAGAGGATTTTTTCTAAGATTGAGGAAAAAGGTATTTTTAAATAAAATAAATATTCAAATGTTTTGAAAGAAAAGAGTTTTGATAAATATTATGCTCAATAGCTATTTTATTTCTCTTTCTTATACTATTCTATAGTACTTTACTAAGTCGTCGTACTGACGTGTGTTTACACACTTCGTTTTAGGTGATCACGACTAGCGTCCACCAGTCCAGCTGCAGTTGCAATAGAGTGTGGGGATTCTATCAAAGTTTCTATTAGGTATTTTGAGGGTGATTCTTTTATGGTATCAGAAAGTATGTATTTTATTTCTTATTAGAGTGGAATTGTTCTTGTTTAGAGTGGGTTGGGCCAGACCTTATTGACCTTAGTTGAGCTTTGAGTTATGTTATCATTAGAGGTGTTAGGATGTACTCTTTAATGTTATTTCTGGTCAATTGTATTTAGTTGTACCCTTATTTCATTAGTTTATTCAGTTATGATTTTACTTCAGCTTTATTTCTGTCTTAGTTGTAGTTGTATTAGAGAGTATGAGTTAGTATGAATTTATCAGGATTGGGGCATGACAAGTTTTGTGGTATCAGAGCTTGAGTTGTAGAAATTCTGTAGACTAATAGAGTCATCTAGAAAGTGTACAATAGGGAGTTGTTGAGTTTACAGTTAGAGTTAGAGCTTGTCCTTCTTGTATTTCCTTATGATTTGATTTCCTTATTGAGCATAATTACTATGGAAGGTGGAGGGAAACAAGCGAGGAAGCATGATTCATTGTCCTCTGTGGGACAGAGACATGAAGAACAAGAAAGGTAGGGAGTTCTTGAGGGATCAGAAAGAGTTGGGGTGCAAGAGCAGGCCGATCCGGTGAGGCAATTGCAGAGGCCATGATTCCGATGGTTGAAAACTATGTGCAATTTTTGGAGAGGATTCCAGTTCCACCAGCTCTGGTGCAGAGGCCAACAGTTGATGTAAATACTAGAGTGTTCAAGAATTTTAAAGTGATGGATCCACCAGTCTTTACTAGAGTCAAGGGAGAGGAGGATGCATAGAACTGGATCACAAAAATCAAGCAACATTTTTAGATTATAGAGGTAGTAGAAGGTGATAAGTTGAGGCTAGTAGTATTTATATTATCTGAAGAAGCACACCATTGGTGGAAATCAGTTGAGAGAGTGTTATTGGCAGCCCCAACAAGAGCTGATGCAGGAATAAGCTGGAATGAGTTTGAGGGAGCTTTTAATGAAAAATATTTCTCTCTTTTCTATTCGAGTGAGAAACGGGAGGAGTTTTTGCTACTAGAGCAGGCCTCTATGATTTTTTTTGGTTCAAAGGGGCTCTATGATAGTTGAGGAGTATGTGGCCAGGTTTATGGCTTTATCTCGTTTTGCACTGCAGATGGCTTCTATAGAGCAGTCCATATGTGAGAAGTTTCAAATGGGATTGAATTCCCGTATTCAACCCCAAGTTGCTATGTTCCAAGAACAAGATTTCAAGCAAATGATTGTAAAGTCTAAGATTGCTAAGAAAGAAAGAGAGAGAAAGCAGATGGTAGAAGAGTTTAGTTCAACAAGGTTCGAACTGTTGGTTATTCACAGTAGATAGGATTGTGAGGTAAAGCTTCAAGTTGGGAAGGATAGAGTTCGCAGATCAGCAGAGGATCATCTCAACCCCTAGGCAGGCATCTGGAAGAAGTTAGGGTAGAGGTCCAAGTTTTGGCAGCCAGAGAAGAGGAATATCCAGTCAGCCACAACAGAGTTATATGGGTAGAGGTTATCAAGGGTCCCAGCTATTAGGTGTGAGGTGCTTAAATTGTAATCCAATGGGGCATTATATGAGAGATTGTCCCGAGGGATCAGCAGTATGTTTCTATTGTGTCCAGCCAGGTCACAAGCAGTGGGAGTGTCCGTGAATAAGAGCAGAGGCATCATCTATGAGTGATACTCCTGTTAGAGGAATAGGTGGAGTTAGCAGTTCGAGAGAAAGAGGAGTGGGTCATCCGACATCTACGTCAGGTCAGGGTAGAGTTTTAACCATAATAGAACACGAGGCTCAGACTTCACAAGAAGTTGTCACAGGTACACTTCCTATTGCAACCAGTACCGCTAATAGTTTAATGCATCTAGGTTCTACTCATTCATTCGTATCATTTTCTTATGCCAAGTATTTGGGTAGACCATTATCTATTCTAGAGCATGAATTATCTATATCAACTCTAGTTGGGGAGGAAGTGGTAACCGATGTCGAATATAGGGATTGTGATATCCATATTCAGGATTGGAAGTTATTAGTTGTAACGACCTAGAATTTCAATTGTGATTTTAAATGAGTTATATTGTTCATAAATGTTGTATAGAATTAAATTACGAATCCAACGCATCTTGAATCGTCTCAATCAGAGGTCGGACGAAGGAGTTATGGTCGAAATAAAGTTATGTCTACAAATAGTGCAGAATACCCTTCGTCGACCGGTCGGGCGTGCCACTTTCGACTGATCGTGGAATTCCAGTGAGATCATTTTTATGGTCTCGATCGGTCGAGCGTGCCGTTGTCAACCGGTCGCCAACTGTAAATTTTCTGCTGCAGTTTTAAATGAAGGGGCTTTTGGTCTTTTCATGTGGGATATATATATTATATATATGTTATATGCATGTTGAGGGCATTTTTGGACTATAAGCTCTCTCTCTTCCTCCCCAATTCATAAGTCCCTCTCTCTCTCTCTCTCTCTCTCTCTCTTCATTTCACAAGTTTCTCCTCCCTTTCTCCCTTGATTTCATGGCTAATCTTTGGGTTTTGTTGATTTTGCCCTTCATTAACGTCGACGAGGGCGAGCCGATCTACATATTGACGGTTTCAGTTTGTGGTGGTGTTAAGGACGACTCTCCAGCGACCTTGGAGCTCCGGCGAATCTCCAATGGGTAAAATCTCTAATTGCTATTGAGTATGTGTGTGTGTCAGTAGGATTAAATTACTATGATTTTTGGGTATACTTATATACCTTGACCTAGAGGTAGTCTAGGTAGTTTGATTATGCCATTGATAGCGTTTGGTGTTGGTGCGAGGTATTCTTGGGTTGATAGAAACCCCTAGGATATTAAACACACTACATGTTCGATGAAATTCCTGTGAGAGGAATGACATGTATTTTTGTGACTACGTGGTTATGAGAGGTCTAGGGGATTCAAAGGAATTAAGTGGTGAACTTGTGCCCACTAGGTATTCGACAAAATTCCTGTGAGAGAGATGACTTGTGTATTTGGTGACCTGTAGGATAATTGGTGGCCATTGGAGCTTAGGGCCACCAAGTGTTTGACGAAATGCCCGTGTGAACCTTAAATCGTGTTTTGGGGTTATCGTAGCAATTGAATTGTCGTAGGACATGTATGTGGAATAAATGGGCACGTTGAGTTTTGAGAATCACAATAAATCCCTTGGAACCTATGGGACACCGTGTGTACGATGATATTGCCAAGTGGGCATTGAAATGGGATTTGGATGTCCAAGCCCCTCCCTTCATGTTTTGGTAAATATGGGCTTTCCTTAGCCCCGTTGCGATAGAATTTTGGTTTTGGAAACATTTGATAGAGGTTGATTCGTCGCATTGATTGTCTTCCTTGGGTTGACTAAGGTTAAGTTAGATATTAGAGAAATCAAGTACGTGGTTCGATAGCCTTCGTTAGGCACGGGAATAACGATAAGAGAAAATGAGATGAACTCACCTAATAATATGGAATCATAGGGTACTGTGGGCCCTTCCAACTGTATTGGGGAACGCTGGATTATGCGGAGAGAATAGACTGAGGTCGTAACTCTCTGGATGGTCACACCATCCATGACATTGTGCACAATGGGAATGACTTATGTTGGGATTCTTTGGATGGTCGTGCCATTACATTGAGTACAATGGGGGCGTATCGTAGCCCTCCCAATGAGTTGGGGAATAACGAGAGGAAAGGATAGTGTGCCGATGACCACTATGCCGGACCCAATCGAATATAGTACGATTCACATATGATAAAAGGAAAATGATTAGGATAAATCAAGAATGGACTTAGGAGGGTATTCTTGGGTTTATCCGTGTTTTGTGAAAATGATTAGGACAAATCAAGAATGGACTTATAAGGGTATTCTTGGATTTAGTCCTAGTGCAAGTTATGGAACGGTTGGCAATGTGTAACAAGGAAAAAGGATAAATCAAGAATGGACTTATGATGATATTCTTGAATTTATGCCTAGTGTGAAATGAATGATCAGGAAGATAGAAAAGACATGAATATCACAAATATCCAAAGTTACTTATGAATCAAATACTTAATGATAACGATAGTTAGTGACGTTCGCGGAATGAGTGTTATTGGATATTTTAGCGTCAATTGGGTTTGGAATCCTTGGTAGATCCTTAGAGTCATTTTACCTTAGTGGCAAGGTTGGTTGAGTTGTGTTAGAGTCTACTTCAGTTGGACCTAGAATACGTTACTCCTTGCACTTACTAGGTTTAGAGGACTTGGTCATACACACTTAGTTGGCATCACGCCTACGTTCACTATTACTTGAGTTAGGTTGGCTTCACTTGCACCTTGGGTTCTTTACTATTTGTACGTTTACTTATGGACACATAGGCACGCACCGCATGTGCATGCTTGGTAGTAGTTAGGAGTTTTCTCACTGAGCTTGTGGTTTCTCAAACCCTATTTCTTTTCCTTTTTCTAGTTCAGTGTTGCAGGGCTATGAGGACTTGGTGACTTGGAGTTCAAGTCAGCTGGTGGATTTTCTTAGGCTCAACTACTTCAGCTTTTGTAGCCTCTCTTTCACTTTACTTTTCAGTTACAGTAACTTTCAGTTGTAGTTCCTTCACCTTGTACTTGTAGTTCTTTCTCCTTCACTGTAGCAGTTGTAGTAGGCTGGTACTTGTACTTTACTTTCTGCTCTTTTCTGGTTCATGGTTGTACTTTGTATTACTCTGTGATAACATGAGAAATTCAACTGACTGTATTTGGATGGCAAGTAGTTGTATCCCCTTGTTTATTATTTAAATTGTTTTTAAAAAAAATGGTTTGAAAATCTGGGGCGTGACAACTTGGTATTAGAGCTTTTGGTACGAATACCTTAGAGCAGTGGGGAGACACTTAATCTCCATGGGTTTTCTTGGTCATTACATTGTCCTTCGATCGTGTCTGTGTGTTTAATATGCTCTATCGCATCATGGCCTTGTGTCTTTGAGGTATTCTGCTTGTTTGTCTCCTTCCACGAATGTCGAGTTTCTCCATCCTTTGGAAGTTGAGTATTGATCTCTTGTGGCAAGCCTAGTTGCCTTGCGGTGTTTAGGCGTTCTTGTGTCCTCGTTTCTGGTGATCATGGTGTATCTTTTGTGGTTATTGGTTGGTCGTAGGCTCCTCTATTTCGTTAAAGTTGAGGTTGTGGTTGTGTCAAGATGAGATTTGTGCAAGTATTCGAGGATTGTTGTTGTGGTTATTCTTAGTCTCACCGTTAGTAAGGCAGAATTTGGGACTTGTTAGGAATTTTGTGTTAGGACTTTGGTGGCTTTGGCCTTGGGATTGGCGATTAGTAGCACTCCTTAGAGCCCTTGAGTCTCTAAGTTTGGTCATCCCTTTCGTATCGGCGTGTCCACACCTTATCGGGAGTTGTCCCTTTTATTCTTTTGTGTCTCAAGATTTGGTTGTCTTTCCATATTAGGATTTGAACTCTTGTGTAGTCAATGGTAAAAATAGGCCTTGTGGTCCATCCGAGTTTGTGTTTACTCTTCAATTCTAGTAGAAATATTGAGGCATTACCGAGATTTTCTAGTGTTCTTATTTAAAGGGTATGACCCGTAGGTCATATCTCTTCGTGAGATTGGATTAGTTGTGCTCGTTTTGGATGTTGTAGAATTCGTGATGCCATTATTCGTTAGTTCGTGGAGTTAAGTTCGGATGTGACGTGTTATTCCATGTTGGAATTCTTACCTTGTGTGGACTTGGACCATTTGGTCGCGAGAAATTCGACATAGAGGTCTGTTTGTCAGAATTTGGGTTTACTACTCATGTGGAGGCTTGGATGATCCTTGAGAGTTGTTTGTCTTTCTCCCATTCGTTCAGGTCTTCTTGATTGAATGGCATTAGTTGTTGCTTTGTGAGTTAGCAATATGGTTGCGAGTCATGTCATGAGTGCCGTAAACAAATGCGTTTGTTTAGATCGTTCCTAGCTCGACGGCATAGGTGATCCTCTTGCGCAAACTTTTGACTTGTAAGGAGTTGTAGGATCCTTGATGCTTTGCCCGCTTAGTGTTGTGAGTTCCATTGGCGTGTCACTTACCGCCTATCGAATTGTTGGGCCAATGTCGTCTTCTTCCTCGGGTCTGGTTTGGGTTGAGAGTTCACCATTGTGACTTCATTTCCAGTGGTAAATTCTTCTAAGTGACCGATGTCACTTTGTGCAAGCGTTCTATCCCGACCTTGATGTAGACTGCTCTTGTATAGACACCTATGTGTTTTGGCGATTGGCATCTCTTTTCTTTGACTCGGTTGATGTGGTATGTCATAATGAAGCACTGGTGAGGTATTCTTTGGTTTCATATCACCGTGCATGGAATTTTGATTCCTTTCCTTTGGTTGGTGTCAACTTTGATTGATGTGATCCATATCGACAGTTTCCTTTCTTTCTCCTTGATAGACCATCTCTTTGGCAGTCATGTTTTGAGCACACGTGGTGTATCCACTATATGGTGTTGAAACTCTAGTGGCAAAAGAGATTTCAACTTCTCCTTGGTTGTTTTATCTGGTACATACTTTTGTACCATGTGTTTTGTAGATCGCAGGTTATTGGGTCTTGAAAAGTTTAGGAAGTCTCATGTTCGATTGGCCATGGGCCATGTGTTGACATTTCTTTGGTTGGTGGTCTTTGGCACTGAATCAGAGTCCTTCTTGTGCCTAGTGTTTGTTGTGTTTGTCTTGCGACTCATGCAGAGCTTATTGACTCCTTGATAGCATTCATTTGAATTGTACTCCATTCAATGTATGTAGTGAGACTTGTTAGTTCTTGGATGACGTTTCTTTGACTTACGTCTTTTTTGATGCATGTGGTGGGACTTTTCACGTTCCTTGTGGTGTTTTGTTCAAGTTACATCTTGAATTGCCAACCACCTATGTAGTGTGTCGATTTTATTCCGAACTTCTAGATGAATGACGTTTGTTGATCTTGGTTCACTTTTGATTTCGGTAGAAATTTCCTATGTTCGAGAGATGTCGTGTTCTCATGCTTGTCTCGCTATCGATGTTGCATCCTTGGCTCGAATGTTAGTAGTTACGATTTTGGTTGCAAGACTTTAGTGGAATTAGAAATGGCTATTTTCGTTCGCTATGATTTTGCGTTGAACGTTGCTTGATCGTCGACAAGAAGTTCATGGTCTTAAGATGTACGTATCCATTTGGCTGTGGGAAAGTTGGATACGAATGCATATTGTGGTCTAGACTTGATGTGAGATTAGTGCCATGCCATGTTGTTTGGGCTTGGCACTTGCACATTTGGCGTGTGTGGGTGTCTGAGTACTTTTTGGTTATGTGATACACGTTTGACGTGGTGAATTGGTTTGAGAAGAGCTACCGACTGGAGCGTCTCAAAACAAATCACCAAGGTGATACGGTTACCATACTAGGAGGTGTGTATTTGATGTGGTGTGTTCCTTGGCTCAAGTGTTTGGAGCATATTTATGCGTTGCATTTAGTTTGGTTAGTTCGTGGGTGTTGATGCGACAACATATCCTCGCAAATTATAATTTTCCAAGTATTCGTACAAACGGTCTTAAAGCGTATTGGTGTGTCCTTGCCGTTTTGGCATATCCTCGGTGTGTCCTTGCCGTGTCGACGTATCCTCGATGTGTCCTTGCCATGTCGGCGTATCCTCAATGTGTCCTTGCCGTGTCAGCGTATCCTCGGTGTGTCCTTGCTGTGTCGACATATCCTCGGTGTGTCCTTGCCATGTCGGCGTATCCTCGGGGTGTCCTTGGCGTATCGACGTGTCCTCAGCATATCCTTGGCATGTCGGCATGTCTTTATCATATCCTTATGTGTCGGTGTACTCATAGTGTGATTGTTGGCTTGTGGTGGATGACGACGTGAGAATCACTTATGTGCGAGTTTGTAGATTGAAAAGAGAAAGTGTTGACGATTATAGAACCGATTCATTCCCCATTGTAAATATATGGTAAGAAGATTGTTGGTTTCTTGTTCTTGTGGAGATTAATCCCTTATGGGATCCTCCGTGTCTTGTATTTTTGGCAAAACCAATTCTTGTGTCGGTGTGTCCCTTTCGTGTCGGCGTATCCACATCTCATCAAGAGTTGTCCCTTTTATTCTTTTGTGTGGTACATGGGTTTTCTCAAGTTTGGTGTCCCTCGGTTGTAATCTTTGCACCTCTATCCTTAGTTAATTTCGTGTACGAATCATCGGATGTTGAAGTAGAGTGGTACTTATGTTTGATTGAGCGTTCGAACGTCCGTATCGAATCCAAGCATCCTTTCGGAAGATGTATTTTTTTGTTTTGTGTGATCCAACTCTTGGGGAGTTTGTTGTGGAAGTGAGTTTTGAATCCAATTCAATTATTGATGAGTGAATTCGTTGGTCTCGTTAGCCGGTGATTTGGTCTTCATCCCCTCTCTTTTCTTGCTCAATTTAGAGGACGAAATTTCTTTAAGGGGTATGAGATGTAACGACCTATAATTTCAAACGTAATTTTAAATGAGTTATATTCTTTATAAATGTTGTAGAGAATTCAATTACGAATCCAATGCATCTTGAATCGTCTCAATCGGAGGTCGGACGAAGGAGTTATGATCAAAATAAGGTTATGTCTACAAACAGTGCAGACTACCCTTCGTCGACCGGTCGAGTGTGCCGCTGTCGACCGGTCGTAGAATTCTAGTGAGGTCATTTTTATGGTCTAGACCGGTCGAGCGTGCCACTATAGACCGGTCGCCAAGTGTAAATTTTCTGCTGTAGTTTTAAATGAAGGGGCTTTTGGTCTTTTCAGTGGGGGGATATATATGTGTGTTATATGCGTGTTGAGGGCATTTTTGGCCCAGAAGCTCTCTCTCTTCCTCCCCATTTCGTAAGTCCCTCTCTCTCTCTTCATTTCACAAGTTTCTCCTCCCTCTCTCTCTTGATTTCATAGCTAATCTTTGGGTTTTGTTAATTTTGCTCTTCATTAACGTCAACGAGGGCGAGCCGATCTACACAATGACAGTTTAAATTTGTAGTGGTGTTAAGGACGACTCTCTGGCGACCTTGGAGCTCCGGTGAATCTCTGGTGGATAAAATCTCTAATTGCTATTGAGTATGCGTGTGTGTGTATGTGTAAATAAGATTAAATTACTATGATTTTTGGGTACACTTACATACCTTGACCTAGAGATAGTCTAGGTAATTTGATTATGCCATTGATAGCGTTTGGTGTTGGTGCGAGGTATCCTTGGGTTGATAGAAACCCCTAGAATATTATGCACACTATATGTTCGACGAAATTCCCGTGAGAGGAATGATATGTATTTTGGTGACTACGTGGTTAGGAGAGGTCTAGGGGATTCAAAGGAATTGTGTGGTGATCTTGTACCCACTATGTATTCGACGAAATTCCCATAAGAGGGATGCCTTGTGTATTTCGTGACTTGTAGGATAATTGGTGGCCATTGGAGCTTAGGGCCACCAAGTGTTCGAAGAAATGCCCGTGTGAACCTTAGATCGTGTTTTGGGGTTATCGTGGCAATTGAATTGTCGTATGACATGTATGTGGAAAAATTGGGTACGTTGAGTTTTGAGAATCACATTAAATCCCTTGGAACCTATGGGACACCGTGTGTCCGATGATATTACCAAGTGGACATTGAAATGGGATTTGGGTGTCCAAGCCCATCCCTTCATGTTTTGGTAAATATGGTCTTTCCTTAGCCCCATTGTGATAGAATGTTGGTTTTAGAAACATTTGATAGAGGTTGTGTAACACCCCATGTTTTTAAGTAAAACATTTACAACCTATATTTTTTTTTGAAATACAATAACTCAAACAGTGGGGAGTTAATAGTCACTATACAATAGCATTGCAGTTGAAGTCCTCATTACATTAATCTTGATACAATATACAAACTGAAAGAGTGCAGGAAATAAAGTACAACTGAGCTACTCGCTACAACTGGAAAAGAAAGGTACAACTACAACAGGACAACAACCTAAAAACTGAAAAGAAGTACAACAGCACAGAGAGAGCCAAGGCCGCAACTCCAAAGGAACCAGCTGCTAGCACAAGCTCCAAGTCACTCCCCTGCAAGAGAAACCCTGCAGTACAAGCCTGGAAAAGAGAGAGAAAGGAGGGTCTGAGCAAACCACAGCTCAGTGACGATAACGACTAAAGACTACAAAGCATGCACGAGGACGTGTGAGCCTAAGAAAAACGAACCAAAGGTAAAGGAAAGGCTAGCCGCAAGGTATAACACCCCCCCACACAAACAAGTAACGTGAGACTAAGAGTATCTCCAAGGTCATGAATAGAGTGCTACCCAAATCACGATCGACACACAAAGGACCAAGTCACACCACCTCACCAGCTCTCAGTTGAGACCACTACCACGATCAAATAACAACATCCCAATCTCTCGCAAAGGAATCCAACAATCGCAAGTATACACCTTCACACATCACTAAAAAGAATCATTGTACCAAGACCAACACCCCAAACCACTAACAAACGAATCCTAACAAACACAATGGAACCTTGACAACTCTGTTGCTCGCTCCATCGTTAGCACGATGCAAAGATATAATTTTTAACCAAAAACACAACTACGTAGTAGTGGTGAGATGGGTCGAACACAAGGACACTGAATGACTAACTTAGAGTAGATTGTTATTCTTAAGCTCAGTCTTTTAAAGAAAGAATTGATTGATTTGGATTTTGGGTTTTGCAATTGTAAATTGAAAGAGGAAATGACCACTGATTACGAGTTTTGAACTTAATTGAGAAAGGTACCTAGGGTCATTGCACTCTCTTGTCACCTATACTTATGATTTTTACCAAAACATGACTCTCTTGGAATTGGACTTCTCTAAATTACACTATTGCAAATCGTATAATTTAAAGCATAAATAATTCCCAACATGTAGCATAAATGATCATCATCCTAGCATATCTTGTCTTAAGTGTATAAACCATCTCTAGGCATGGTCTATCGCTTAGCACAACATATCTTATGGTGAATCACTTATCTTACCAAGGTTAAGAAGCAATTAAAAATCACCATTGAAATTCCTTTGCAAGACTACAACTTAAAAGATTGTACATAGACATAGAATCTCAAAATTGCATAAACATAAAAGAAACAATAGAATTCCAATGATTCCAATCCAAGATTTTTACAAAAAGTATCATAAGTACATAGCAACAAGAGGAGATACAACTTCCCTAGGTAATTGGAGATTTAGTGCATGATGGAGGAGGAAGATGCCATGGAAATCCTTGAGCTCTTCTTCAATTCCATTCCAAATCTAATCTTCAATTTGTGGTCTCCAATGGTGGAAAACTCTCTCCAATCCAGTAAAAAATGTTTTCTCTCTCCCCACAATAATCCTTATATAATCTTCTTCATAACCCCCCCACTAGAACATTCAAAATTTAAATTTTAAAACAAAACAGCGCAGGTTTCGTCCGGACGAGATATACGCGTCGTCCGGACGACGGTCACATCCGAGCACAAATGAGATTCTTCCTGGTTCTTCCGGACCATGGATCCAATGTCGTCCGGACTAAAGGGGTTGAGCAAAATTGGGACTTTCCTGGTTGCGTCGTCCGGACCACGTGAATGCTTCGTCCGGATGACAGTGACAGAATTTGGCTTCTTTGGGCTTTTGAGTCATGTCTTCTTCTCCCATGCCTTCTCTAACAAGATCTTCAATTATTCCTTAGCATCCCAATGTCTCCAAATGCTCCATGGTAAGCCATATCTCCTTTATTTCCTGAAATCGCTCAAAACAAACAAACTACGACAAATTTTATTAGTAACGTGCTTCGGGATTAACTAAAATAAGAAGTTAAAGAGTGTAAATAGGTACGTTACCGTACCTATCATCTGCCCATTCCACTTCCTTTGATAAGTATATAACTGTATTGTGGATTTCGGTGTTGTTTAACTTTGAAAGATATTTGGGTTGCACGAGGACAATCCATGCACATCACCGCGGAGAGGAGGATGAGTCCGCCATCATTAAAGCTTCGCATTTTGGCCGATTCCACACGTATTGAGAGAGATGGAAGAGAGAAGTGAGAGAGAGTTGAGGGAGGGATGTAGAGAGAGAATTAGGGTTCCAAATGGGGAAGAAGACCCCTAAAATTGTGCAAAACAATTATATAGGACCCCCTACGAAATCCCCACACTACCCTTCATTTACAAAAATCGCGCAACAAAATTTGTCATCACGACCGGTCTAAGGATTTCCCCGACTGGTCTAGCTTCCACTACTGAGCCCCGACCGGTCTAAGGATTTGGCCCGACCGGTCTACACGACCAACTTTGCACTGACTTGGAACGTTGATTTTTTCGAGAGTATTTTGATCCTAACTTCTTCGTACGGGCTCCGATTGAGACGATTCAAGTTGCGTTGGAATCATATTTAAATTATATACGACATTCATGAACAAAGATTTCTGATTTAAAGAATGAATCAAATCGATGGATTTTCAAACGCGATTTAGGATTTTCGATTTATTACAACGCATGGAAATTAATTAAAATTTCCAGAGTGTGACAAACTACCCTCCTTACAAAAATTTCATCCTAGAAAGTTTCCAGAGTAAGCAGATAACTAATCGACGCAACAATCCACAAAGAGTCCAACAGGAAACCACGCTCCACCAAGCTTCCGCTGCGACCAAAATCACTTCACGACAAGGAACTGCGCTTAAGGACCAAAGGTCTACCAAAGGACAATTCTAACGATAGTTGCACGTGACTTCAACACATTTTCTCCACGAACACACAAAGGCCAATATCTAAGACCACCGAACAAAGATATCCGCATCGTGAAGATGCACCAACAAACCAAGAGTATGCCATTCTTCCCGAACGTGCCAAGGATACGCCGATACGATGAGCCGCAATCCTAAGTTATTCGCAACCAACCCAAATATCGTATGCATTGAAATGTCTAAACACCTAACAAAAGTACACACACGTCCTGGTGCGGTGATAGCATGACATTGGTGATCGTCCTGAGATGCCCCGGCCGGTAGCGTTTCTCAATTTGATACACATATGTCAAACATACATCACACAATCAAAGAAAAACTCATACACACCACAACAATTGTGCAGGTGTTAAGTCCAAACCACACGACTTAGTACCAACTCACACCAAGTCTAAAATTCAATATGCAATCGTACCCATTTTCCCACGCTTTACTAATTTCGCAAATGAACACGAACACTTTGGTAAGAAAGCAATAGGTAGACGAACAATAAGAAAAGAAGTCAAAACTTCTTACCACGATTTAACGATTCCCAACAAGGAAATATCCCACAACGAAACAAATTTTGAGACTTAAGTAAGGTGTCTCGAAAGGTACACAACTCAACTGCGGAGTAAAAGAGTAACGACAACAACAACAACAGGTCCCAAATAATATTACAACAACTAGAGTAGGGACTTTTATAAAAGGAGTCAAGACTAAGGAATCATCTACGAAAATTATACAACAACTCCCTTATATATATATATTTTTTCCACCACAAAAAAATAAGGTTCCAATGATTACTTTCAGAGTTTCAAGTGAGAAAGCTTTACCGATTCAACCCAACATGGTTGTTCAACACAACTCCAAAGACATCCAACAAAAGGAACAAATCTCAAATAGGAAGCCATCAATCAACACAACCATGAAGTTTTGCAACCTCAATCGCAAACGAGGAACTTAAAAAAAAGGAACTCCGAGAGATAGCACAAGGTAATCCCAAGATTCAAACAAGGTACAACCCAAGATCAAAGTTCAACATAGTTTTCAATATAACTCCAAAGAAAACAATACATAAGAAAGATCACCAATCGAAAGTGAAACCTTAACAACACAAAGAGAACATGGACTCCTATAGGTCCAATACCGATATGAAACTCTACCAAAGAGCCAACAAAAGATGCCGTCAATTTCTTCAACCCTGATTCTTTATCGCTTGGGGCAAACTCTTGCCACATGACCATCTTCACCGCACACGAAACAAGTTTTCAAAGGAGGAACCAACTCGTTGCACTGCGAACGGAAGTGACCCTGAATATGCTGACCCACAACAAACGGCTGAATCGAGGGATGCAAACCTCTTTCGAATCTTCGACACTTGTGACTTTCTGATCGGACCAACTCCAATGCGAAACGAGACAGGGAATGGAATTTAGAAGCATACTGAGTGACCGTCATGTCACCTTGCATCAATCGCTCGAACTGTAGACCCATCGCCTCACGACACGAAGCAGGAAAATACTGTGCATCGAACACAACCTCAAACTAAACCCAAAACATACCTTTCGAAGAAGAGGAACTCGATGCTCCATCACTTTGCGTCAGTGAATCCCACCACACACCAGCTTCACCGACCAATTGAAAAGTCACCAAGGACACTCGAATGGAATCTTCAGTAATTTCTAACGCATCTAGAACTTTGTGAATCTCGACAAGCCAATGGTTCACCTTCAATGGATCTCCAGAACCATCAAATTGAGGAGGATTAAAGCGAAGAAAGTCTCTAACCATCTGTGAAGACCGATTTCTCTCGTTACCCAATGACAAACTCGACTCGCGACCACATGCCACAATGGTTGCTGCCAATCTCTCGGCCAACTGATCGAACTGAAACTGAACTCCATATCCAAGAACAACTCCAGGAGTAGGAACATCACGACGACTCAGATTTTCCGCATGTCTAGGAGCCATTGAAGCACTGGCACAAAGAACAGTCAACATCACTACACGTGAGTATTTGCATTGCGACGGAAAAGAATGGATACAACACATAAAATGTATAGATTTTCCAAAGAGGCAAAGGATCCAAATGATCACCAACATCAAGTCACACGAGAATTTGGAAACACAAAGCCAAACCGCAAGAGGAATAGGAAGAACAATCCTCATTTCACCCGAAGAAGCACAAACGGAAGCATTAACAATTTACAGAACCACACGATGACATCAAACTTATACTTCAAAATGGGAAAACCAACAAATCTCAAGATCTAATATCGTACCACAAGTCACATTTTCCGCTATAACTCCACAAGAAATCCACAACTCAACTAAACAATGGAAGCTACACCACAAATCTCAAGAAAGCTAGGCACTCAAGTGCACAACCGCTAACACATCTCTAGCTTCATGGGGAAGAATAACACACATCTCCCAATGATCTAAGAAAACTCAACAATCCAAGGAGGAGTCGAAACAACACAAGCAACTCTAAGGAAGCAAACCCAAGGCATACGGTGCTCCAAGGCACACGAGAATGATCATATCAATCGTAATGATCCTAGGGACCCACGGAGACTAGGTGTCTCCCCACGGTCTAAAGGTATTCAAACTGAAAGCTCTGATACCAACTGTAACACCCCATGTTTTTAAGTAAAACATTTACAACCTATTTTTTTTTGAAATACAATAACTCAAATAGTGGGGAGTTAATAGTTACTATACAATAGCATTATAGTTGAAGTCCTCATTACATTAATCTTGATACAATATACAAACTGAAAGAGTTAAGGAAAGAAAGTACAACTGAGCTACTCGCTACAACTAGAAAAGAATGGTACAACTACAACAGGACAACAACCTAAAAACTGAAAAGAAGTACAACAGTACAGAGAGAGCCAAGGTCGCAGTTCCAAAGGAACTAGCTGCTAGCACAAGCTCCAAGTCACTCCCATGCAAGAGAAACCCTGCAGTACAAGCCTGGAAAAGAGAGAGAAAGGAGGATCTGAGCAAACCACAGCTCAGTGACAGTAACGACTAAAGACTACAAAGCATGCACGAGGACGTGCGAGCCTAAGAAGAACGAACCAAAGGTAAAGTGAAGGCTAGCCGCAAGGTATAACACCCCCCCACACAAATAAGTAACGTGAGACTAAGAGTATCTCCAAGGTCACGAATAGAGTGCTACCCAAATCACGATCGACACACAAAGGACCAAGTCACACCACCTCACCAGCTCTTAGTCGAGACCACTACCACGATCAAATAACCACATCCCAATCTCTCGCAAAGGAATCCAACAACCGCAAGTATACACCTTCACACATCAAACGAATCCTAACAAACACAGTAGAACCTTGACAACTCTGCCCAGTAGCTCATTTATGAGCAGAACATTGAAATTGTGTTCGGTTAAGACTTCGGCAATATTCGGTCAGACTTAGATTTAGTATCTCTGCCAAGCCTGGTAGCTCGGCAGCTCGGCAAGAGTCATCCGGTTAGACTGAGGACCGGACATTAGTCTCCGGCAGATTTGCTTCGGCTAGCTCAGCTCGGCAGTCTCACTTAGGCAGTAGTTCCTATGGAATTTTGATGTATAATTTGTTGTCCAGATTGGAACTAGCTTTCATTAAAGAGGAAGGAAATCTAGAAGCTTAAGAATCCTATTCAGGTGAATCTCTATATACTGCTCTACTCGTACTTTTCCAGTGCATTTCCTTTGAAAATAATACTTATGGTTATTGAACCCGAAATGATATGTTACTTCCAAAGAGAATTTTGAAAAGATGGATTATGCACAAACTCTCTTTTATCCTTGGATGAACAAATTGGAATATTTTTTGATAAATTGTTTTATGAAATTCCACACGACAGGGAATTATAATGAAATAAAGAGAAAAAGAAATTGAAATGGAGATGAAACGGAAATGAAGTGCTCATACGACAAAGGCACGAATGGGAGCCTTTAATGAAATGCTTATACGACAGAAGCATAAGGCATGATGATCTGAAATGCTTATACGACACAAGCATGATATTGAGAATGAATATACTTATACGACACAAGCATAGTGCCATTGTGCATACGCTTATACGACACAAGCAGAAGCATGAATGTGAAAAGTGTGAATGCTCACACGACAAGGGCAAATTGATGAAATAATAGAAAGGCAAGCCTATACAACAAAGGCTAATTTATGAAATGATAAACTGTATTTTGTAAATGGAAATACAAGTTGGCATATGATTGAAGCAAAAGAGGAACTGTGTTTAAGCATTATTATTGCTATTGAGCTTTTGAACCATGTTTTATCTGTGAAACTAATCTTGCAGGAAAGATATTGTTAATCCATGAAACTTGTACTGCAGTGTGTAGAAATTCACTCTAGCTTTATAGCTTATGCATTTTCTAAAACTATTTTCAGGTCAGGATGAAGAATGATATGACAGCCCTATGTTTAGAGATATTTTGGAGATCTTGTTGTACTTTTGATATATTGGCTGTTTTAAGCCTAATGTTGTAATCCTGGGAAATTAATGAGAACATCTATATCACTGCTCTGGTTTTTGTTCACACGCTTCTGCATATTTATATTGTTAAGAAATTCTTCAACTCTTTTATCTAGGCCTTTAGCGAGCTTGCTTGTTGGCCGGTCATGTACTCATTCCGAGATCGGGATGGGTTGTGACAGAAGTGGTATTAGAGCTTGAGTTGATGAATTTCTGAACAAACCAGAGCCAGGAAGCAAGTCACTCATTTAGAAGCACAAATATGACATTTGGAGATAAATTATATTGAGGATGCATGCTTATACTATGAGTTTTGTAGTTATGTCTAGCAGCGACTCTGATCACGATGACTATTCTAGTGACGATTCTGACAATCATCAAGAGGGTAGATTAGCAGAAATATTTCCTTTGGAAGGAGAAGCAACGGAGGCAAGGCTTATTGAGGATGCTACACACATGGCCTGTGGCATTGCAACGCAGGTTGCTTATGCAAATTTGCATCTTATTGAGGCACAGATTCGAGCTATGATTGATTATCGTCTTAGGCTCAGGGAGCAGGCTTGCTCTGTGGCTAGAGAGTGGATGTCGTAATGGAATCTCGATAAAATATTCATGATAGCCCTGCATCATCTTGATGGAGATGTTGAAGTGGATAAAGAACCTGACCCAGAGGAAAATATTTCAGAGGAAGAAGATGTGATAATGGAAGAGGAAGAGTTTGATGCAGACCTACCAGTAGTAGATGGCCTTGTTGACATACCACTCGTCCAAAATGGAAACCTTGATTTTGAGGATAACCTAGAAATAGCTTATCAGGAATGGATCTACCCTCCTTATGAGTGGTCTAGTGACTCAGATAATGAGTGACGCTTTATTAGTTGCTATATCTGGAGTATTTTTGTTGTGTACCATACACAATTATGCATCTATGACTTTCTAATATTATGTCGGAAGCATTCCCGCCTTTTGATTAAAGTATTTCTTATTCAGAATGGTTAATACTCGAGCAACTGGTCAAGAGCGACACGAGATTACTGAACTACGCAACATGGTGCGGACGTTGGCTGGAACTGTCCAAGCTCAACAAGCTACGATCGAGCAGATGCGTCGACAGCCGGACGACAATTCTTGAGGATGAAGGAGTTAATGCGGCATAACAGATTCACAATGTAGCAGCTGTGAAAGAGTTTCTTAAACTCAAACCTACGACTTTTCCTGGAGGGATGGACCCGATTAAAGCTAACGAATGGATTGCAGAGCTAGAGAAGAATTTTCGTCCTCTCCGATGCACGGATCTACACAAAGTTGAGATCGCGTCATATTTATTGGTGGGCGAAGCCAATAGATGGTGGAATTTAAAAAGCGTTGCTGAACCCAATATGTCTTGGGAGAGATTTCTAGAGAACTTTCGTGAGAAGTTTATGCCCGGAGCTATGCAGAATGCGAAGAGAATGGAGTTCGAGAACCTGAAGCAGAGAGGAGCAATGACTGTAGTTGACTACGAAGTAGATTTTACAAATCTTGCTGTTTATGCACTGTATCTGGTTGCTAATGACGAGATGAAGGCTCGGAAGTTCGAGGAAGGACTCAAGCATGAAATAAGGAAGATTATTCGTCTTTTTCAGAAACCTTCGTATGCTGAGGTCTTGGACAGAGCTATCTTAGTGGAGCAGGATGTTGCTGAATCAAGAAGGTTCAATGAAAGGAAAAGGAACCAAAGCCAAGGAGGATCCAGCTATTCAAAGAAAGCAAACTATGGAAGAAATCAACAGAGGAACCAGAGAGGAAGGAACAATAATCAACCAAGGTAGAGTCCAAACTGTCCCAAGTGTGGGAAGAGTCATGAAGGAGAATGCTGGGCAAGAGGACCCACGGTGTGTTTTGGATGCGGTCAAGTGGGACACTATAAGAATGTATGTCCTAACGTACTCACTAGAGCTAACACTGTACTTGTCGGGAACCAAAGGAATGATGCGAATCAAGGCAATCGGAACCAGAGGCAAGGAAGGGCTTTTGCTATTGTCCTAGGCGATCCCAGGAATGACGAAGGGGTCATAGCAGGTAGAATTTCTATCTGTAGACTTCCTACTTATGTCCTATTTGATTCTGGATCTACACATTCTTTTATTTCTTCGATACGTGCCGGAGAGATCGCTAGAATCCCTGAACCGCTAGATTTTGATCTTATAGTATCTCAACCTGCGAGTAAGAATGTTGTGTGCTCAACAGTTGTAAGAAACTGTGAAGCTACTATCGGGGGAGTGTCGATGCTTATAGATTTAATTCCTTTGACCATGACGCATTTTGATGTGATCATTGATATGGATTGGCTATCCAAGTTTAAAGCAAAAATAGATTGTACTTCAAGGTTGATTACCTTTGAAGAGTTAAAAGGTGGGGAGTCAAAGCTGAAAGGGGAAAAAGTTGTTACACCACCCTGTTTTGTTTCAGTAGCAAAAGCTCGTCGACTTTTGCAGAAAGGTTGTTTGGGTTATCTTTGTAGTATCTCTACAACTTTGGCAAGAGATTCCGAAATATCCGATATTCCGATAGTTCGAGACTTCACCGACGTATTTTCTAAAGAATTACCAGGTATACCAATTGATCGAGAAATAGATTTCCCTATTGATATCATACCCGATTCTCAACCGATATCTAAAGCACCTTATCGAATGGCGACAACCGAACTCAAAGAATTGAAGATTCAAATACAAGATCTCGTGGATAAAGATTTCATCAGATCAAGCTCATCGCCATGGGGAGCACCAGTATTATTTGTCAAGAAGAAGGATAGAACCATGCGGCTATGTATCGACTATAGAGAGTTGAATAAGATTACGATCAAGAACAAGTACCCGTTACCGCGTATCGACGACTTATTCGATCAACTACAAGGAGCACAAGTGTTTTCAAAGATCGACTTACATTCAGGATATCATCAGCTGAAGATCAGAGCAGAAGATGTGGAGAAGACTGCTTTCGTACCAGATATGGTCACTATGAATTTTTAGTTATGCCATTTGGAGTAACTAATACGCCGACAGCATTCATGGATCTCATGAATCGAATTTTCACCAATTATCTCGATGAATTCGTGATCGTGTTTATCGACGACATTTTGATCTACTCAAAGAACGAGGAGCAGTATGCAATGCATCTGGCGACAGTTTTGTAAATTCTACGAGAGAAAAAGCTTTATGCGAAATTTAGTAAATGCGAGTTTTGGCTCGAGAGTGTTCATTTCCTTGGACACATCATCAACAAAGAAGACATTTCAATGGACTCTCAGAAGATTGAAGCCGTGATCAATTGGTCAGCACCAACTTCAGTATCTGAAGTTCGTAGTTTTCTTGGACTTGCTGGTTATTATTGACGTTTCGTTAAAGACTTTTAAAAGATCGCAGTACCAATGATGAAGCTTACACATAAGGGAGAGCCTTTCGTATGGACTCAAGAATGCGAAGAATGTTTTCAAGAATTGAAGAAGAGACTTACAACGGCACCAGTTCTAGCTCTACCCAACAGAGAAGAGAAATTTGCAGTCTACAGCGATGCTTCGCACAAAGGGCTAGGATGCATTTTGATGCAAGATGGGAAGGTAATTGCTTATGCTTTACGGCAATTGAAGACTCACGAGAAGAATTATCCTACCCACGACTTGGAGCTCGCAGCGGTTATATTTGCACTCAAGATCTGGTGCCACTACTTATACGGAGTTACTTGCAACGTCTTCACCGATCACAAGAGTTCGAAATACGTATTTACTCAAAAGGAGCTTAATCTCAGGCAACGCAGATGGCTGGAACTTATGAAGGATTACGACTTCAACATTCAATATCATCCTGGAAAGGCTAACGTGGTAGCAGACGCACTCAGCAGGAAGTCGGAGAATTCGTATCTAACGCACCTTGCGACGATTATTGTAGAACCGTCAATTCTCGAAGAAGTCAAGCAACTACAAATGGAAGATTCCAAGTTGAAGAAGATTCAAGAAGGCATCACCGATCAAGGGGAGTTTACTTTTCAAGAAAACACTCTCAAATTCAGAGGACGATTATGCATACCCAACAAGGAAGAAGTCAAGCGGAAGATCATGAATCAAGGCCACAAGACGAAATTCACAATTCATCCAGGGCAGACAAAGATGTACCAAGATTTGAAGCGATCATACTGGTGGATGGAAATGAAGAAGGATGTAGCAGCGTATGTTAGCAAATGTCTGGAATGCCAACAAGTAAAAGCGATATGGCAGAGACCAGCTGGATTACTTCAACCCTTGCCGGTTTTAAAATAGAAATAGGAACATGTCACGATGGATTACGTTATCGGGTTTCCGCGATCCATCAAAGGCAACAACGCGATATGGGTAATAGTTGATCGATTGACTAAGTTAGCGCATTGCAGAAGGCTATGGGGACGATGCTAAACTTCAGTACAACTTTTCATCCACAGACGGACGGGCAATCAGAGAGAACGATTCAAATACTGGAATATCTTCTACGACTGTGTACGTTGGAATTTCAAGGAAGCTGGGAGGAACACTTGCCATTGGCGGAATTCACTTATAACAACAGTTATCAAGCAAGCATTGGGATGTCACCTTTCGAAGCTCTATATGAAAGGAAGTGCAGGTCTCCATCATGTTGGACGGAAGCGGGAGAAGAAGCACTCACTGGACCGGAAATAGTTTGAGAAACAACAGAGAAGATTAAGTTGATTCAAGATAGATTAAAGATAGCTCAAGATCGTCAGAAGAGTTATGCTGATTTACGACGAAGAGAAATTGAATTCTGAGAAGGAGAGAAGGTGTTCTTGAAGGTGTCACCTATGAAGGGCGTCATCAGATTTGGAAAAAGAGGAAAGCTTAATCCTCGTTATATCGGGCCTTTCGAAATTCTTGAGAGAATTGGGCCAGTTGCTTATCGATTAGCACTGACACCAGAATTATCCAATGTTCATGATGTATTCCATGTATCGATGCTTCGGCAATACATTTGGGATCCATTGCATGTTCTGATTTAACCATCGATCGAGATCGAGAAGAATCTATCTTATGAAGAACGACCAGTCAAGATCTTGGACCGTCACGAGAAGCGGCTAAGGAATAAAGTGATTCCATTGATTAAAGTTTGGTGGGAGAACCAGTCCGGCAATGAAGCTACCTGGGAGAAAGAAAGCGATATGCGTCAGAAATATCCACAGTTGTTCATCTAAGGTATATTGTTTTGCTTATAAATGCATTCATCTCTTATTTTATAGTTTGAGGACAAACTTCTTTAAAGTTGGGGAGGATGTGAGACCCCAGTCCTAGGAAATATTAAATAAGAATATTTAAATTATACGAATATAAATCTTGGGAATTTCTAAAAGATTTATTAAGTTTTTATTTGAGCCAATATGGATTTTTGAGGATTTTTATTAGACTTGGAATAGTCTTGAAGTTATAAATATAGAAAAGAATTAAACCAGGGGCTTTAGTGAAAGAAAAGAAAGTTTGAGAGTCAATTTGAGGTCTGCCGAACAGTAGAGGGTCCGGCCGAGCAGTTGCCGAGCTCAGTAGGGATCCGACCTAGAGGTTCGACCACATGGAAATCCGGTCAGGTCAGCTCGGACATGGCAGTGCGGCCATGTGGGCAGTCCATCTGGACAGCCACCCTGTCGAATGAGACAAGAGTTTTGAGTGGGTTGATGTCACCGTGCACTTCGGCAGATGAGACAATGTTGTGCGGCTGAATGGGCTGAGATCAGCTGGCTAGAAGCCAAGGCTGGGCGGCCGGTAGGGTCCACTTTTTGTGAGTGGCGCCGTGTGAATGCCTGCCACCATCTGGATCATTATTCTCTTCTCAAACCTATAAATACTAAGCCATTTCACTTCGTTTTTGGTACAACTCCAACTTGAGAACACCCAGACTCTCTGTTTCTCTCTTTAGAAAGTTGTCCAAAGCATTTCAGTTCGGCAGAGCTCTCGACTCTTATTCTAGAAGCTCGGCAGCACAGATTTCATACTCAAAGTGCTCAGCAAATCATCTGTCGTGCAACCACACATCGAAATTGTTGTTCGGAAAGTCTTGGCCACGCAACCAATCTCTTCAGAAACATTGTTTGAGCTCCGGTCAGATTTTATTCAGTTCGGCAAATCATACTCAAACTTCCAGACGACCAGTTTCACTTCGGCAAAGATCCCTTTCAGCTCAGCAAGACCTTGTTTGTGTCAGAACCTGTTCGGCAATACACATTAAGCTTTTATCATCTTACCTTCGGCAAATCAAGATTCGACCAAAGGTATAATTGTTCTTTTGACTTATATTATGTTCGGCAAAAGCTCAAGGAACCTAATCATTGCTCGGACGACTTAAATCCAAGTTTAGCCTTAATAATTTCAGCTCGGCAAACTCATTCGGAGTTTTTCCCGCACACTATTGTTGTTCACTCACATCCGCAGCTGTTCTGCTCGACAGAATTGTGTTCGACCAAACCATTAGACAATTTATTCTTGTTCGGCAAAGCTAGCATTCGGCTAAACTTATGACCAGATCATTATTTTAGTTCGGCCAAGTCATTTATTGGTCCGACCGCACTCCCTCGCATATGTTGATTGATTGGCCATCATTCTGTCCGAAGCAAGTTGTGCTCGGCAGAAGACAGTCGTTCTTTGACTTCATCAGCTCGGCAACAACTCGGATTGTTCAGGCAATTGACCCAAGACCTTTTAAACAGTCCTTCGGTCATTTTCGACCTATAACCAACTTGAAATCAAACTTCAAGGTCTGTATATTTAACTCTGGTCAAAATGATGTCCGGACCGTAGCATGGCAGCTCGGCAACTAACCATTCGGCTGTATCTCAGCTCGGCAGAGCAGTAGTTGGTAGATCTGAGTCTTCAGTAGCTCATTTATGAGCAAAACATTGAAATTGTGTTCGGTTAAGACTTCGGCAATATTCGGTCAGACTTAGATTTAGTATCTCTGCCAAGCCTGGTAGCTCGGCAGCTCAGCAAGAGTCATCCGATTAGACTGAGCTCCGGACATTAGTCTCCGGCCGATTTGCTTCGGCTAGCTCAGCTCGGGAGTCTCACTTAGGCAGTAGTTCCTATGGAATTTTGATGTATAATTTGTTATCCAGATTGGAACTAGCTTTTATTAAAGAGGAAGGAAATCTAGAAGCTTAAGAATCCTACTCAGGTGAATCTCTATATACTGCTCTACTCGTACTTTTCTAGTGCATTTCCTTTGAAAATAATATTTATGGTTATTGAACCCGAAATGATATGTTACTTCCAAAGAGAATTTTGAAAAGATGGATTATGCACAAACTCTCTTTTATCCATGGATGAACAAATTGGAATATTATTTGATAAATTGTTTTATGAAATTCCACAAATCAGGGAATTATAATGAAATAAAGAGAAAAAGAAATTGAAATGGAGATGAAACGAAAATGAAGTGCTCATACGACAAAGGCACGAATGAGAGCCTTTAATGAAATGCTTATACGACAGAAACATAAGGCATGATGATCTGAAATGCTTATACGACACAAGCATGATATTGAGAATGAATATACTTATACGACACAAGCATAGTGCCATTGTGCATACGCTTATACGACACAAGCAGAAGCATGAATGCGAAAAGTGTGAATGCTCACACGACAAGGGAAAATTGATGAAATAATAGAAAGGAAAGCCTATACAACAAAGGCTGATTTATGAAATGATAAACTGTATTTTGTAAATGGAAATACAGGTTGGCATATGATTGAAGCAAAAGAGGAACTGTGTTTAAGCATTATTATTGCTATTGAGCTTTTGAAGCATGTTTTATTTGTGAAACTAATCTTGCAGGAAAGATATTGTTGATCTATGAAACTTGTACTGCAGTGTGTAGAAATTCACTCTAGCTTTATAGCTTATGCGTTTTCTAAAACTATTTTCAGGTCAGGATGAAGAATGATATGGCAACCCTATGTTTATAGATATTTTGGAGATCTTGTTGTACTTTTGATGTATTGGCTGTTTTAAGCCTAATGTTGTAATATTGGGAAATTAATGAGAACATTTATATCACTGCTCTGGTTTTTGTTCACATGCTTCCGCATATTTATATTGTTAAGAAATTCTTCAACTCTTTTATCTAGGCCTTTAGCGAGCTTGTTCGTTGTTCGGTCGTGTACTCATTCCGAGATCGGGATGGGTTGTGACAAATCCATTCTCCAAATAGTAAATTAGAAGAGTATTACACTTAGTAAAAAGAGAGTTAAAGTACTTACAAGTTGTATGATGATTTCCTAAGAAATCTGATGTTCTTCTTCCCAAGTCTTCAATGACTTCTCCACTTTCTCAAGGAACTTTCTCTCTATCTCCCTCTCTCCCTCTAGAATATTATGAGGCATAATAAGTGTAATGAACTACCTCTATACTCCCTTAATCGTTTTAGACTCATAAGTAACCATTCAAGGATTTAAAACACCAAATTGCCCTCTTTTGTAACTACTGAAAAATTCTGACAGCGAAGTAGGGTTATCGATAACCTTATGAGAGTGGTTATTGATAACGCCACCCTCTCTAGTTAACCTGGAACAGTGAAATTGTTACGGTTATCGATAACATAACAAAACCTGTTATTGATAACCCATCTCTCGGCATTTTATTATGGTAACCCAAAATAGCCAGTTATCGATAATCACCAAAATCATGTTATCGATAATATCATCCTCGGAATTTTGTACTGAGCATTTAATGACTCTGGTTATCGATAACTAGGAATCTGTGTTATCGATGACCTAGGCTATTTTTTAAACTTTCTATCAAATCTTCCCCAATCTTCCCAACTCAATTTCTAATGTTTTCTCAACATTCTAAACCTTAAATTAACATTATTAGGTTGTTTCATAAACTTTCCAATCACTAATAACCTCAAATTTGATTTATAAAATCCTGAGCAATGACCAAAACACTCCAAGAACCCACTTTTCTCAGTCTCCTACACCCAAAAATCATAATACAATCCAATCATTCTATCTCCATAAGTCCTCAATGCTATCATACCCAAAGATCAAATGTGATAAATATAGAGTATATTTTCCCATTTCCTACAAAATATTAAAAAAAGAAATATTTTATTTAGACAAGGGAACGGGTATTACAACTCACCCACCTTAGGAAATTTTGTCCCCAAAACTTAAAAGATAAATACCTGAAAATAGTTTTGGATAGTCATTCTGCATGCTATCCTCGCCTTCCCACATAGCTTCCTCAATGCCATGATTCCACCATAGGACTTTGACCCAACGAACCACTTTAGAGCACAATTACTGCTCCTTGCAGTCCAAGATCTTCACCGGTTTTTTTTCATAGGATAGATCTTCCTTTAATTCTAACGTCTCCACCTCAAGCACATGAGTCAGATCATTCACGTACTTCCAAAGCATAGATATATGAAATACATTGTAAAATCAATACAACTCTACCGATAATGCCAATCTATATACAGTAGCTGTCAGTCTATCTACAATTTCTTATGCCCCAATATATCTCGGTGCTAGTTTCCACTTTCCTTTGAAATGAACAACTCCTTTCCAAGGCGAAACTTTCAAAAACACATAATCACCAACCTCAAATTCCAACTCACGCCACATATTATCTGCATAGCTTTTTTGAAGGCTTTGTGCCACCCGTAATCTCTCCCTAATAAGTTTAACTCCTTCCGAAGCCACTTGAATCAATTTAGGAACCAAAATTTGACACTCACCAATCTCGATCCAACAAACCAGAGTTCTACATCTTCTACCATACAATGACTAAAATTGTGCCACACCGATACTACTTTGAAAACTGTTATTATAAGAAAATTTCATCAACAACAAGTAATCATGCCAACCTTCCCGAAAATCAGGTACGCAACATCATAACATATCCTCAAGTGTTTGAATCATTCTCTCCGACTGTCCATCTATTAGTGGGTGAAAGTTAGTACTAAATTTCAATGATGTACCCAAGGCTTGTTGTAAACTCACCCAAAACCTCAATGTGAACTTCAGGTCTCTATCACTAACGATGGATACGGGTGCACCATGTAGTCTCACAATCTTATCAACATAAATTCTTGCATATCGGCCTATATTGAACGTAGTTCGCACCAAAATAAAATGAGCGGACTTCATTAAATGGTCCATAATTACCCAAATCAAATCAAAGGTACCCTTGGACTTAGGCAAACCCACCACAAAGTCTATGGTAATATGTTCCCATTTCCACTCGGGTATAGGTAAACTCTGAATTAAACTCCTGGGTCTTTGATGTTCAATCTTAACTCTTTGACACGTGAGAAACTTAGCCACAAATTCCACAATCTCACGCTTCATCTCACGCCACCAATAGTTCTCCCGCAAATCCCGATACATTTTGGTCACCCCCGGATGCATAACAAAATTCGAACTATAACCTTCTTCTAGGATACTTCTTCTCAGTTCAACAATATCTGTCACACAAACATGGCTTCCAAACATCAACATATCGTCTCCCTGAATACTGAATTCTGACCTTTCCCCCAAAAAAATTTATTGATGCAAATTCTTTGAAAACATATCATCCTTCTGAACCTCTTTGATTTGATCCAAAAACAATGATTTCACTACGAGTTTAGCCACAAGTGCCTCATTCAACCCAAAAGACAATTCAATACCCAAACTCTTCATTTCAAAAGAATTCGCTACTCGAGCAAAAGTCAAACAAGACAACTTGCCTATAGATTTCCTACTCAAGGCATCCGCTACGACATTAGCTTTCCCCGGGTGATAATGGATATTACAATCATAATCATTTATCAACCTTATCCATTTGCGTTGCCTCAAATTCAAGTCTTTTTGAGTGAACAAGTACTTTAAACTTTGGTGATCAATATAGATTTCACAAGACACTCTATACAAATAATGTCTCCAAAGTTTAAGTGCAAACACTATAGCCACCAATTCTAAATCATGGGTGGGGTAATTTTTCTCATAGTTCTTCAATTGCCTTGATGCATATGCAATTACTCCCCCCCTTTGCATTAAGACACAACTCAACCCACTAAGAGACACATTACTATAAATCACCAAATCCTCTGTGCCCTCAGGAATAGTCAACACTAGTGCCAAAACCAATTTCTCTTTCAACAATCGAAAACTAGTTTCACAATCATCAGACCAATCAAATCTCGCCCCTTTCTAGTCAACATTGTCATAGGCATGGTTATGGACGAGAATCCTCAATGAAATGTCTATATTAGCCGGCCAAACCCAAAAAACTATGGATCTCCGTGACGCTAGTTGGTCTCTCCTAATTCATAACAGCCTCAATGTTTTTAGGGTCTACACAAATACCCTCACTAGAGATAACATGTCCCCAAAACACAACTCGATTGAGCCAAAATTCACACTTGCTAATTTTTTTGTAAAGTGACTTATCCCTCAATTTTTGCACAAATAACCCCAAATGATACTCATGCTCCTCATTCAAACGTGAATAGATCAAAATGTTATCAATAAACACTATCACCAATGAGTCCAAGTAGGACTGAAACACTCTATTCATCAAATCAATAAATACCACCGATGCATTAGTTAACCCAAATGGCATGACAACAAATTCATAGTGACCATATCGAGATCTAAATGCGGTTTTGGCTACATCACAATCCATCACCTTCAACTGATAATATCCTAACTTGATGTAGGACAAAGGCCTACATATGACACCGAGCAGACCGCAGCCCCAGCCGAGCTCAGCACCAACTCACTTCAGTTAGCCGCACAACACACAACAGATGCCGAACTGCCAGATGCCGAGCTACCACCTTTGCCGCACTGCCTCAGGGAACTTCAGCACATCACGGCCAGTCCAGCTTGTACCAGTTCAGCACGGCAACCCACGTCAACACGGCCTCAGCAGCTGCACCTTAGCTCGGTCGTACTGTCGTACTGCTTTTGGAATGAAACCATACGGGGACCACCCAACATCCTCTTGATTGGTACTTAAATGTA
>NMUG010000019.1:0-33871 GCA_002855965.1 Monotropa hypopitys
GTTCCTTGATTGTGCCTTCAGCAGTCGTCTGCACCGGCCTCCGGTCAAGGATTTTCGCTACAATGGTCGAGCCTCCAGAGGTCATCCGCCAGGCTTCTGTCGGTCCTAGCATAATACCCTCATGGGTTCGTTCCTTGACCGTGCCTTCAGCAGTCATCTGCACCGGCCTCCGGTAAAGAATTTTCGCTACAATGGCCGAGCCTCTGGCGGTCATCCGCCAGGCTTCTGTCGGTCCTAGCACAATTACCTAAGACCAAGCCTCCGGCAGTCATCTGCCAGGCTGCTTTTGGTCTCCATCTACTGGATAAGATGCCCGGGTCATTTTAAGGGGACTTGTAAACCCCCTAACATGTCCGGAGACCATCTGTTTGTAAAATTATAAAAAAAAATTATACTACCGAGTCAAACAAAGAAGAAGCGTTCACACATTTCATTAAAAGAAAAAAAGGAAAGCAGTGGACCGGCGTCTGGTAGATACAAAATTTTTCAAAAAGACAGTCAAAGAAAGAAAAAAAAAAGAAAAGGAAGTTCAGTTCTGCTCCTGGTGGTCCTCCCCCACGACGGCTGCTTCCTTTTCTCCTTCTTCTCGGTCTACCTCGACCTCCGGGAAGGTCTCCTCTATCGGGATCAACGTAACCTCCGGGCACTTGCCGTACCTCCGGGCGGAATGGCTATCCGGCACGTGTGCTCTCTGTAGTGCCAGGTTATACCCATCCCAATGGCCCCTCCGATAGTCGGGGGTGTAGCTGTACCCGTACTGGGCGGTGACCTGATCCCGACACTTCTTCGAGAAGGTCTCATGGGCATCCTTCAGGCCGGACGCATATCCGGACTCCTCGGATGCCTTGGCCGTCTCCTCTCCCTTCTTCTTTTCTGCATCCAGCTCCTTCCTGTGTGAACGCCTCTGGTCATGAAGCTTCTTATCCAGCCCGGCCACCTTCTTCTTCTCCTCCTCCAGGGCCTTCTGCAGGCATGCAATCTCGACATCCCTGGCGGCCCTCTCCTCCCGCAGCCGGATCCTCTCGCTAGCCATACGCATAAACCTCTCATGAACAGTGGAAAGGCAAGCAAGGCCCTGCAAGAAATTTCAATCAATCAGAAAAATTACACAAGTACAGGGAGCCGGGCGAAAAGACTAGCCGAAGAAATTACCTCAACCATGCTGGAGAAGCCCTTATCCACCCTGCCCATGTAAAGCTTCGGCAGAGCGGCAGTGTTGCCGGGCGACGCCAAAAGCTGGGCAAACCTCACCCCCAGTTCAGGGTGCTCCACCACACCGTCGATGGCCAGAACATGGATGCCATCCGGCCAGGTCAGCTGCAGCAGCCATGTCTCATCAGCAGCCGGCTGCTTTCTGTGATCTCCGGCAGATAAAGAAGCTGATCGGCCACGGGGATGCTGGATCTGCTCCTCAGCAACTAGAGCCGTCTCTTGGGCTCTGGTCTCAACCAGAGGAGTCCGGGAACCGTCATTATCCCCCACCAGATCAAGAGGACCATGAGTTTGTGGGACTCCAGTGGGCCTGGTAGAGGTGCCCTCTCCCTCTCTGGCGACTTTCCTCTTCTTCCTGACATAATCGCCAGCAATGGAGCCAGCCACAGCCTCAAATCCCTTCCTGATTGTCATTTCCGAAGGCTTGGGTAGATGGGCAGCGGTACGACGGGCGGCGCATTTTCTCTTGTCTTCTAAAAAAGACAGGTACGTCGTTTGGTACTCGAGGACCCTGGGGACGTCTCTGTGCGGGAGTGCCCGGAGCGCAGCAAGGTGACTTTGATCAGCTCGGTTCTTCAACCGAAGGGTGATCCTTGAAAGAGCTGCAAAACAGAGAATTCAACCAGTCGGCATAAAAGAGCACAAATCAACTAAAAGCATGAAGTCTAAAACGAAGCTTACTAGGTGATCCATTGGCGGTCAGTATGGGTAAACTACCATCGGCAGGATTGTTGTAGCCTCCGGTCACGCCAACATATATGTCGGCCCATTTATCGGAGTCCGGCAGACAAGTGAATAAGTCTCCGGACCCAGGCCGGGCGCTCAGAATGAACCACTGTTTCTTCCTATTTTGTGAAAGGGTAAAAAGGCCAAAAAGATCTTCCATATCAAAGACAAGACCTTGGGTCCGGCACAGTTTCCTTATGCAGCCGACCACTCTATATGTGTTCCCGGAGAGCTGGGCTGGGGAGAGCCCGTACTCACGTAGGAGGTCTCTAATGAACTCGTCAACGGGCAACCGGAGGCCACCCTCCGTGATGGCCATCATGGGGACAGCAACATAATTATCTCTGTAAGGAACCTCCGCCGGCTCGTACAGGAGTTCCAAGATGACATCGCCAGGGATGGCAAACCTTTCCCTAAAGTTTGCCGACAGCTGGACGCCGGTCTTCGTGTATTGAAGATAGGGGCAGGCACGTCTGCCGGATGGCCCAGCAGCCTCCGGCTCCTCCTCTTCGGCAACCCCTTCAGCCTCAACGGGAATGTCCGGGGGAGGACGGGTATCTATCATGCTGGCCGACTCAACAACTCTACCGGCCTCAGTCCCGCTGCTCGGCGTTAACGACGATGACTCCTCATCGGTCGAGGTATCATAGTATCTCTCCACGTCTAAACCCATCTCCGAACCCATCTCCGCATTAGCGCCGGATCGGGTGTCGTCAGAAGCCGACATCTTCTGCTCACGTCCTGCCGGACAATCAAAACGATAGTTAGAGGGCGATAAATCCCCATACTTGGGGCTTGCGCCGACTCTACTTGCCCTCCGCCAAAGGGTTCGTAACCCAGTCGGCGAAAGGGATGACTGTCCGACAGACAGGTAGTCGGACTGACGAATCTCCCACCGATCGGGCAGGAGATCGTCTTCATAAAGAAAAGAATATGCACAAACTACAGAGGTCCGGACAATACCTGAAGAAGAAGGAAAGGAAGAAAGCTTGGGAAGTTTGAGAGTCCGGAAGCTAAGCGGTCGTTAGAATCAAGCGTCGGAGAGAAGAAATTTGGATGCAGTAAATTCTTCAACTACCAACCCTCTGTATTTATAGACAGAGACAGGGGACAGCCTGCCCCTCACGGATCCCGAGGCGGCGGCGCGGACCAATCAAGCGACAGTTGTGAATCTCGAAGCGACGTCTAATCAGTACAGACCGGCTCCACTGACTAATCAGAAGGTGACACGTGGACAGACAAATCGACGGTTATATCCTGTAATCATTACACTCCAGCCACACGCTGGATAGCGTGCGTGTATAACAAACATCCACCGTGAAGCTTCTGGAATATGTAGGCCTTCGGCAACATTATTCAGCAGCCGGCCCAACGAGCCGATCAGCAGCCGGCAAATTGAATCAATCCCTTCCAACAAGATGAAAAGAATTGAGGGGCTATTGTGGTAGCCGGACCTTACCGATCTTGGGCCGGACCCCCACCATCCAGATCACCACAACAATCCGGATGCAATCCATGTCTCACGGAACATCCAGGGCCATCGGCCTCACGGACCTCTGGACATACACTGCAGTTGGAGAACAGGACCGACGGTTCATCATGTGCTCTTCGACATCCAAAGCAGTCTCACCGGACACCCAAAGGAGCCAGGCCGAGCCGGCCATGCGGTCTTCTTCAACCTTCGGTATACTCGTCCGGACGTCAAGGAAGCTCAGCGTCTCCACTCCCCACTGGGAGATGGAATATCTTCCACCAACGGACGGTCTTATGCCGGAGGGGTCCACCATCGGCAGCAGCAGGGAACAATGACCTCCGGCAGGTGGCAACCGGGTCGGCCGTACAACTACTGGCGTGGCTTGGGTCAGTTTAGTGGCCCATCAACACCATAGGGCTGACGTCAGCACTCGGCTCCCCGCCCGTGTGCATCACACGCCTGCATCTTTGACATCAAGCCAGCATTCCCCTATAAATATCCTATCAAAACACTGTTCACGGGATCCCCGATCTGGTATCTCTCTGACTCTTTCAGTTTACGGCTCCTTTATCTCTTTCCGTTGCTGACTTAGCCATCGGAGGCCCCTCTCGGTCGCTGCCGACCGGTGGGCACTCACCTTTGTGATTGCAGGAGCCAAGCAGGTGATCCCTCTTCTCTTATAGGTAACCGAGCACTCAGCCGAAGCACTCACTCCCAGTCATCCAGCCATCATCCGAAGGATCTCAGGTTCCCTCCGGACAATCAGTCACCACAATTTTCTATACCAACATCATAATACCAAAAAGAAGTTTCATTGCTGGGATTAAGAGAAGAAAATGTGTATTCGTATACCTTGACAGAATTACAATTGGTGGAGGATAAGTTCGTCGATTTTGATTCATACGATTATAATAACGTATAGTATTCGGGCACCACCCCTACTATAACGAGACTATAATCCCGAAGTGGTAACCGAGATTTCCTTGAAATGAAGTGAAAAATTCTGTACAATGATTTTAAACTACAACTTTCGAGTAGAAGATGGATTTTGGATGAAGTTTCGGCAGCGATTCGGCTAGGTTTCAGGGGTTTTTGGTTTATCGGGAAGGGTTTGTTTTGATGTTTGGACTTTGGTTTTGATGATTTGGATTTTTGGTTTATGGATTTTTTATGTGAGGACTGTATTGGAAGGTTTTTGGAGGAATGAAAATGGTTATGGTAGTGTTTGGAGAGCTTTGGAGTGATTTAGGCTAGGTAAGATGGATTTTTGAAAAATGGATGGAGGTTCTGTTTGGAACAGACTTTTCAGAGAATGTTGGGACAGGGGTTTGGAACTTCTGGGTCTCTCCTCAAATGCTAAGGAATGGTCTCCTTAAATAAGGAGCTGTCGCACCTATAGGTGTGACAGTGACATCATCATTTAACCAGCTCCTTTGGCTGGGAGCTGAGGTGGTTTGATCCACTCTTGGCTGGATTTTAATGGCCTAATTCGGGTTCTGGAACAGCATCTCCCTATTTTAGGGAGGATTTTTATTTTGAATTTCCTTTAAATTCCAAAAATGTATATATTGCACTGCTCTACACCGGAAGTCTCCGAGTTGCCTGCTCTGTAGCACTGCGGGCCCCGTTGCTAAGAAAACTAATGTTGCCACAATTTTTATTGGCTCGAATCATGAATTTAAAATTATTGCTACTGAAATCGGATGACTTTTTAGGAGCCGCTCGCTTTCTGGCCCATTCTCTTTAAACAAAATCTCGCGGTTAGTGCTCGTTTTATCGGCACATGATAATTTGCTGAAACTAACCCTCAGTAAAGCCCTGTCTTTTCATCGAGACTCCATAAAAAATTGGTTTGCAGATTTTCGATGCCAGCTCGTCCTTCCACGGTACTCTGAACGAAATAGCATCCAGACCCCACTAAATCCTATTTGTTCACCCGATGACATCAGTGATTATACAGACTTCTCAGCAATGAATTTACCATCGAATTTCCATTAAGAGACTGAATTTTGGACATTCGTGCAAGTTTCTGTTGATTCTGTCATGAGATGCATATTGTGTGTCGGCTTTCTTGGTGTCTGTTTACTATTTGTCGCGATCCGTACATCGTCTTGAAAATCTGTCTCCGAGTAAATCTTCCTCATCACTTTACCGACGTTTGTTCATTGATAAGTCACTTGTGCCTGTTGCCGATGCTTCTTGTGAGAAGGCTCGGACATTTCAAAAATATGTTTTGATCTGTTCTGGGTCCGGTTTGACTGGCTCAGAGGTCGATTCAATCCATTTTGACTTGATTGACTTCGGGCAGTGGGATAAAATGGGGTATCAACAGCTGCCACTCTTTGTATATTTTTGCACAGCAACAATAGACAAAGACAAAAGATGCATCATTTTGATTCACGGCATATACTTTTCACATTTTTCTAGACTTCTCTGCACAATTTCGCATTCTTTGGTCGGATCAGAAAATTTTTTTGACTTGATTTTGACACAGATCCGGTGTCGCATAGTCGGAGATCAGAGCGATGGAATACGACTTTATTTTTATCTTTTTTCCTTGCTGATGTCACTATCGTATCTATAGATGCGACAGGCTGCTATTTAAACAGCAGCTGGCTGGTCATCTTCCTCACTTCGATCTTCACTCAGAAATCACCCAAACCTCCTGCGAAACAAATTCAGTCGAGGAAGTTTTGAATCCTGGCGATCCGTCCTTCTGTCGATCGACCTTACAGCTTGTACGTTTTTGGAGAATTCATCAAGTAAGCCTTTGATCTTCTTTTTGTATGCATTTTCTTCCGTTATATTTCCTGCATAAAAATAGGATTTGTTTATTTTCGAATTATGCACACTTGTTTCATATAACTTTCATATTTCTAGTCATTATACCGCCCGTTTGCACGCAAATTTTCATTACCCCTTTTTTGGAGATAAGGATCGGGATGCGAAATTTTTAAGCATCGAAATAAATGGACTAAAATGACTTTTAAACAAAACATCCGATAAGGATTCAAATTTTTTTAGACCAAATTTTTGACAAAAATTTTGAAAATGAGTTGACCCTTTTTTTATAGTAGATTTAATCGATCTTTGAAAAATTCCTCGTTTTTAGGATTCGATGAAAATTAAGTTTGAATTTTTGTTTCAAGAATTATAAAAGAAAATAGGGTCGATCATTCCCGCGTTCGGAGATCGACAGAGATATGGTGAAAAGTGAATTTGAGTCGGGCATTCTTTAACAAAAATTTAATTTGGAGTTGTTCCCGAATTTTAGGAACTGACAAAATAAATTTCGAGTCAGACATTCCTCTATTTAGGAATCGACAAAAATTTGAATTTTGAGTCAGACGTTCCCCTATTTAGGAATCGACTAAAACTGAATTTTGAGTCAGATATTCCCCTATTTAGGAACTGACGAAAACTAAATTTTGAGTTAGACATTCCCCTATTTAGGAACCGACGAAAACTGAATTTTGAGTCAAACGTTCCCCTATTTAGGAACCGACGAAAACTGAATTTTGAGTCAGCCGTTCCCCTATTTAGGTACCGACAAAAATTTGATTTTGAGTCAAACGTCCCCTTGTTTAGGAACCAACGAAAATTAAATTTTGAGTCAGACGTTCCCTTGTTTAGGAAGTGACAAAAATTAAATTTTAAGTCAGACGTTCCCTTGTTTAGGAACCGACAGAAATTAAATTTTGAGTCAGACGTTCTCTTATTTAGCAACCGACAAAAACTAAATTTTGAGTCAGACGTTCCCTTATTTAGGAACCGATGAAAACTAAATTTTGAGTCAGACGTTCCCTTATTTAGGAACCGACGAAAACTGAATTTTGATTGAGACGTTCCCTTGTTTAGGAACCAACAAAAACTGAATTTTTGAGTGAGACATTCCCTTATTTAGGAACTGACGAAAACCAAATCTTGAGTCAGACGTTTCCTAATTTAGGAACCGACGGAAACTGAAATTTTGAGTCAGATGTTCCCTTGTTTAAGAACTGGCGAAAACTGAATTTTTGAGTCAGACGTTCCCTTATTTAGGAACCGACAAAAACTGAATTTTGAGTCAGACGTTCCCTTATTTAGGAACCGACGAAAACTGGAATTTTGAGTCAGACGTTCCCTTGTTTAGGAATCGACGAAAACTAAATTTTTAAGTCAGACGTTCCCTTATTTAGGAACCGACGAAAACTGAATTTTGAGTCAGACATTCCCTTGTTTAGGAACAGACGAAAACTGAATTTTGAGTCAGACGTTCCCCTAATTAGGAACCGACAAAAACTTAATTTTAAATCTGACACATTTTTTTGAATGATTCATAATATGAAGATACTCCCTTTACGACGGTTTCCCTTTGTTTTTTTTCTTTTTAGGATGGCCCCTCGTTGACTATCGGGGAAAGAGCCTGCTTCAGAGGCTGATCCTTCTAGACAATGACCTGAGGATGATCCGCCTTTTGATATTGGGGAGGACGATTCAGATGATGATACTTTTGATTCGACAATGCCGCGTCATGGCTATTTTGAGTCTTCTTCGGGTGCTGGTAGTTCTTTGAGAGGTTCTATGTAATACCCATATTTATTTCAATTTATTTAATTAGATTTATTTATTTTTATTGAAAGAATAAAGGAGAAGAAATAATAGTGTAAAGGGATTTAAGGAAATTAATAAAGGTTTTATATATAATAATAAAATATCCCCTAAATGAATATATATATATATATATTAGGAATAAGAGGTGGCATGCAAGGGTGATTAGTGATTAGAATGACGGGAAATATTGGAATGCTCACTTAAAATTCTGATTAGGGTGATATAGAGAGACTAAGGCTCATTAGGGTTGAGGAGTGTTCTTGGTGGCTAGAGAGGATTAGTGAGAGAGGCTTGGAGAAATTAAGAAATCAAGGCAAGGATTGAAGCTGTTTGGACGAAATCTCTTTTTCAAAGTTGTTCTTAACATCCTTGAGGTAAACTCTATGGTTTTGGATTTTAAATTTCGTACTTAATTAATCCCAGATTAGGGATTTTTCATTAATCATGTTTAGTCACTGAATTTTTGTGATCTACTTTGGAAACCATGGATTTAGGTGAGTTAGAGTTGATTTTTAAAGTCCATATTTGAGTATGATTTGAGGATAGATGAGTGCTACATCTTAGAATATTTGTTTTCTCTGATTTGTGGGCTAAAAATCAATTTAGATGAGTTTTGGTTGAGAAAAACCAAAGTGGATTAGCAGTTTTTTAGTTTCTACTGTTCTACGTACTGACCGGTATGCACACCGGTATACCGGGTTGCATACCGGATTCCATACTGGCCTCGCCTGCATGTCGCAAAACAGGAGATATAGAGACCTAATTCTAATTAGCGAGCCACCGGTATACCGTCCGGTATACCAGGCGGCATGCCGGTTGCATACTGGCGTTAGTAAATTTGCACAGTGCCTTGAGTTTTATATAAAAGATGAAAAAATGAACTAACTGGCATGCCAACCGACATGTCGGGCAGTATACCAGCTGTTTACCAGTTTTCATACTAGTTTGTGAAAATTTGGGAAAAACCAAATTTTTTAGAGGGTCGTATTATATTGCTTATAAATCTCATTTAAGAGGGAATTAAGAGTTTTCAGAGGTTAAAGAGGTCAGTATTTAACATTTAAGTATTTAACAAATATCAAGTACTTAAGGGAAATTCTTATACACTTCTTAAATGTATAACAGGAGACAAGCCAGAGTCTTCTAAGGTGGTTCATTAGCTTCGTTCTTGGTGCTTGTATACTGTGATGAGTGTGTAGATTTTTTCTTTTATAGAACTTTGATTTACATGTTACATATTGGATGGATGTAAATGCTTGTTTGGAATCCCTTGGTTGAAATACATGCTCACATATCTTATTTGTTGTAGAGTTGGGAATTTATGTGAAACCTAATATGCTTGTCCGCATGATGGCTGAATATATGTTTAGACTTGTGATAATTGATGCTTCAGTTGATGTATGTTCACATGCTTCACATTTAGTTTCAAAGAGAATGTTTGATTAAATTCCTAGTTGGCAATATGTGTTGGCCTATCCTGATTGTTGTTGTGTTTTGAGGATCTTGGTGTAGCTTAAAATACATGTTCATATGATGGCTAAAAATATATGTTTATACTTATGATAATTGCTGCTCTAGTTGATGTATGTTCACATGCTTAGCACTTGTTTCAAGGATATTGATGTTGATGATATTACTACTTGCTTATGTTAATATGTGCAAGCATGATTCATTGCATGGATTGGTACATTGGTGTGTTGAATTGCTGTTATTCATGTGTGTTGTACATCCATGCATATTCCTATATCACCATGTGGTGACGATTGGTGGAATCCTCGGCAACGAGCTTAGGGGACAATAGATGCTTAACAATGCAGCCCTAAGACGGTAGATGCCATTTCGTGAGGATTTATCCCCGGCAATAGGCTTAGGGGGAAGTAGATGCTTAGCAATGCGGCCCTAAGATGGTAGATGCCGCTTCGTGGGGATGGTGTTTGTATTCTGGCTGCGACATTGAGCAACAGTAGATGCTTGGTAATGTTATCTCAATTATTGTGTCTGCCATTGATGGAATACTTAGGCTTGATTTATTCGCCCTATGTTATTGGGTTTGATGTGGCACCCTTAGCTTTTGGTATGTGGTGGTGTGTGGAAGCTTCCCAAGGATCTGAAAAAGATACATTTCATAACATTTATATGCATTGGCATATTTACTTTTCTGTTGAGGACTATATTAGAGGAGAGGCACAACCTTTCGTTACTTATTTTACTTGGTGTACCATGCTAAGCACTTTTCTATAATAATTGTAAATCTGACACTACTGGATATTATTGCCTTCTTTTTGTTGTGACATTTTATCCAGGTAAGGAGGCTTAGTGGGTTCATTGCCAGTCTTTCAGGACTCTTTTCAGCAGGAGCTATATCTTTTCAGCTAGTAGTACTTTTCCTCTTCTTTGTAGTAGAGAGAGGATGTGGGGTCTTTTATTGATACTTCAGACTTTTAGTTCTTGCAGTAGACTACTTTCTTTTATGTTTGGGACTTTGTTCTAGGTCATGTTAGTTGTCACACTTGGTACTTTTAGCTTTTGGAGTTTATTCGTAGTACTTTTCTTTTATTCCATTGCGTAATTAATTAAAAAGAAAAAATTTATTGTGTTGGAAAATGAGGCATAGTTCCCTCTACTGTTAGAGTTGTTTAAGTTCGCGATTCGTAGTCAGATTTTATTATTTTTCTAGTAATCTGGGATGGGTCATGACAGCTTGGTATCAGATTCCTAGGTTATAAGATTCTTGGAACAAGTGTGACATAGGATGTTGAGTTTTTTGAGGTGAGTGATAGGTGGAGTCAGTTTGTTGTACCTTCCGGAAATTGTTATGTATGTTACTTTGGCACCCGATGGACTACCTTGAAATCTGATTTTAAAATCGCCTGATCAATGTATTTTCAAATGAGAGGTCTTGGGAAGTTCGTCGGAAAATCACAATTGTACCGGAATCTTGTGTCTAGAACGATGTATAGGTAAACGATGGCAATGAACCCTTAGGTGTCAGATTTATTTATGCAATTCTTTATTTGATGATTGTGCATGGTTGGTGATATATGATGAAATGTTGTGCTTAATATATATATAATTATTGACGACCAAGAGTGAGATGGAGAATGTTGAGGATGCTGCTTCGACCGGTCCAGCCGAAGGGGAAGTGAACCAGCCCCAGGCACCGGTAAATCCTCCGGTGATGACTAATGCTGAGAGAGTGGAGGCCACAATGGCCCATTTCTTGGAGAATCAGGCTGGGTTTATGCAGTGACAGACTTCTCAGCAGGTAGGGATAGCTGCCACAAGAGTTCCTGATAGATTTCGCCGATTGTGTCCTTCTGAGTTCGACAGATCTGTTTCTCTTACAGTGGCAGAAGAATGGTTGCATGGAGTGGAGCGAGTCTTTACTACCTTGGGAGTTCTTGAGGCGTAGAAGGTGAATTTGGCCACTTTCAACTTGAAAGGTGAGGCCTTATACTGGTAGGAGGCATATCATAGGCAGATGATGATGCCAGTGGTTGGAGATGTTCCTGTACCTCCTCGTGTGATGACCTGGGAGCTATTTGTGAAGGGCTTCAATGATCAGTATTATCCGGTGACATACAGACTGGACCAGCAGAATGCCTTTCTTTATCTGAAATAGGGATCTATGACAGTGTCGGAGTATGAGGCAAAGTTTGCTGCCTTATCTCGTTTTGCGATATAGTTGGTACGTACAGATAAAGATTGTTGTTAGCATTTCAGGCATGGCTTGAATTCCAGTGTGGCCACTAGATTGACTTCCTTCAGAGAGAGGAATTATACTGACCTTGTTAATATGGCTAGGCGCATTGGTAGGGATGTGGATGGATTGAATGAGCAGCGTACCAGGAGAAACAATTCAGGTGAAGGATGGAAGAACAAGTCCTCTAGTACAGGAGGAAGTTTCAAAACTGGGGTGAATAAACCCCCTTTCAAGAAGAATCGTGGTGGCTCTAAGTCACAAGGGAGTTGGGGAGGAAGAGATAGAAATCAGAATCACAAAAGTCATTCTGTGGGAAGTGCTCCTAGTGGGGGTCGACGATGCTTTGGTTGTGGAGAGGAGGGGCATATGATCAGGGAGTGTCCAGGGTCAAAGGAAGATGAGAAGAGGTTCAAGTGTTTCAATTGCGGGGAGTGGGGGCACAAGTCTCTACAGTATTCTAAGCCGCGTGAGTTGGCACCTTCTGCAGCGATTGGTTCTTCAGGTGGAGCAGTTGCTAGTGCTGGTAGTCAGATGAGGCCAGGTCGAGTCTTTGCTATTACCCGCCAGGAGACGGAGGCAACACTGGAGGTAGTTGAAAGTACTATTTTTATAGCTGGTCATTATGCTCGTGTTCTCATAGATTTTGGTACGACCTATTCTTTTGTATCAATAGCTTTCGGTTTAAAGTTAGGCATGCTACCTTCTGTGCTGCCATATATTTTATCTATTTCTACACCAGTGGGTGAACCCATTCGGGTGAACTCGTGTTATTTGGGGTGTGAATTATTGTTGGGCGGAAAGTCTCTGTTAGTGAATTTGATTCCTTTGCCCATGGTGGATTTCGATATTATTTTTGGGATGGATTTTCTATCCACCCATCGTGCCGTGATTGACTGTTTGAGGAAGGAAGTGATCTTTCATTTTTTGAATGATGAAGAGGTGAAGTTTTGTGGGGATAAAGTTGTGGGGAAGTGTAGATTGATATCTTGTTTGCGAGCCAGCGCCTTGTTGAGCAAGGGCTATGAGAGATTTTTGGCACATGTGGTTGATACACAGTAGTCCAATCCTAACATTGCCGATATTCTGATAGTATGTGATTTTGTTGATGTGTTTCCGGATGAGTTGCTAGGTATTGTGCCTAATCGGGATATTGAGTTTATTATTGAGCCTATTCCTGGAGCGAGTCCTATTTCTATAGCTCCATATCGTATGTCACCAGTTGAGTTGCTAGAGTTGTAGATACAACTTATAGAATATATTGATAAGGGTTTTATTAGACCCAGTATGTCACCGTGGGGTGCTCCTGTGTTGTTTGTGAAGAAGAAAGATGGGTCTATGAGAATGTGCATAGACTATCGGTAGCTTAACAGGGTGACAGTGCGAAACAAGTATCCACTTCCACGAATTGATGATTTGTTCGATCAGTTGCAGGGAGCTACGATCTTTTCGAAGATCGATTTGAGATCTGGGTATCATCAGTTGAAGATCAGAGATGAGGATGTACCCAAGTCTGCTTTTCGGACGTGGTATGGGCATTTCAAATTTTTGGTAATGCCTTTTGGTCTTACTAATACTCCATCTATATTTATGGATCTTATGAACAGGGTTTTCCAATCCTATCTGAATTCATTTGTGGTTGTGTTCATTGATGATATCTTGGTATATTCCAAGATCGAAGAAGGCCATCAGTAGCATTTGAGGTTAGTATTGCAAACCTTGAGAGAGAAGCGGTTGTTCGGGAAGTTTAGCAAGTGTGAATTTTGGCTGCAGGAAGTTGTATTCTTGGGCCATGTTATATCTAGAGAAGTAATACGTGTTGATCCGAAGAAGGTAAGGCAGTGGTTAGTTGAAAGAGACCAACTAGTGTGATGGAGATTCGCAGTTTTCTTGGGTTAGCTAGTTATTACCGTCGTTTTATTTCGAGATTCTATTCTATTGCTTTGCCGATGCCAAAGCCGATTCATAAGAATGTGAAGTTTGTATGGTCTGATGAATATGAGGCGAGTTTCAGATTGTTGAAGGAGAAGTTGGTGTCTGGTCCTGTCTTATCAGTTCCTGATGGCACCGATAATATGGTAATTTATAGTGATGCTTCTTTACGAGGTTTGGGTTGTGTGTTGATGCAACAGGGTAAGGTGATTGCTTATGCTTCTCGTCAGTTGAAGCCTAACGAACTAAATTATCCAGTTCATGATCTTGAGTTGACTGCAATGGTATTTGCATTGAAGCAATGGCACCATTACTTATATGGAGTCACATGCGAGATCTTTTCTGACCACCAAAGCCTTAAATATTTGTTTACTCAGAAGAAGCTCAATTTGAGGCAACGGCGATGGATGGAGTTGATCAAAGACTATGATTGATCTATTCATTATCATCTAGGGAAGGCAAATGTTGTTGCAGATGCTTTGAGCCGTAAGTCGGCATGGAGTTTATCTTGTGCGCGATGTGCCCGCATTGAAAATTTTTGTGAGATGAAGAAGATGGATGCCATGTTTGAGGTAAATTCGAAAGATGTTCTTTTGGCTCATTTTTCTAATTGACCTACTTTTATAGATTAGATTTGAGTGGGGCAAGATCTGGATGAGTTTCTTGTGTCCAAGAAGAAGTTAGTGGTAGAAGGCTTGGGAGGTGATTTCAGAGTTAGCAGTGATGATATGCTTTTGTTTGGGACACGGATGTATATTCTTAATGACCCAGATTTGAGGCGCAGTATTTTGGAGGAGGGTCATAGTTCTGCTTATGCTATGCACCTGGGAGGTAACAAGTTGTATCGTAACCTTCGGGAAAACTTTTGGTGGAGAGGTATGAAGAATGATGTTGCCGAGTTCGTAGCAAAGTGGTTAACTTGCCAGCAAGTTAAGATAGTGCATCAACAGCCAGCAGGGTTGCTGCAAAATCTACCAATACCTGAGTGGAAGTGGGAGCATGTGACTATGGACTTTGTAGTTGGCTTGCCGAGATGTAGTAGCGGCTTTGATTCTATTTGGGTTGTGGTGGATCGGCTGACAAAGTCTGCTCACTTTTTGCCTATCCGAGTTACTTACACTACTGACAGATATGCCAAGTTATACATTGCTGAGATTGTTAGATTGCACGGAGTACCTGTTTCCATTGTGAGTGATAGGGATCCGAAATTTACTTCTCGTTTCTGGCATAGTTTGAAGTCTGCTTTGGAAACTTCTTTGAAGTTTAGTACGGCCTTTCATCCACAGACCGATGGGCAGTCAGAGAGGACTATCTAGACTTTGGAGGACATGTTGCGGGGTTGTGTGTTGGACTTTCGAGGTACTTTGGTTGATTATCTTCCTTTAGTGGAATTTACTTATAATAACAGTTTCTAGGCTAGCATTGGAATGGCACCATATGAGGCTCTTTATGGGAGGCATTGTCGTACTCCTCTTTATTTGAGTGAGGTGGGAGAGAGGCAGTTATTGGGACCAGAGTTGATCCAACAGTCTTCTGATGGTGTTAAGTTGATTCGAGAGCGGTTGAGGATTTCTCAGAGTCGGCAAAAGAGTTATGCTGATAATCGCCGCAGGGAATTGGAGTTTGATGTGGGTGATCTTGTTTTTCTTCGAGTATCTCCATGAAAGGGTGTAGTTCGTTTCAAAGGCAAATGGAAATTGGCTCCTAGATATGTGGGACCGTATGAGATTGTGGAGCGGATTGATGCTTATACTTATCGCTTGTTGTTGCCGGTGGAGTTGTCTCGATTACATGATGTCTTTCATATATCCAACTTGTGGAAATATATTGCGGACCCCTCGCATGTGTTGAATACTGCGGAGTTGGAAGTGCAAGAAGACTTATCCTATACTAAGGAACCCTTGAGGATCGTCGACAGAAAGGAGCAAGTATTGCGCTCTAAGAAGATTATCTGCGTGAAGGTCCTTTGGAGACATCATGGTGTAGAAGAGGCTACCTGGGAGGGAGAAGATGCTATGAGACTTAAGTATCCACACTTATTCGTATCAGGTGCGTATTCTAATTTCGAGGACGAAATTTCTTAGGTGAGTGAGAGTTGTAATACCCGTATTTATTTCAATTCATTTAATTAGATTTATTTATTTTTATTAAAAGAATAAAGGAGAAGAAATAATAGTGTAAAGGGATTTAAGGAAATTAATACAGGTTTTATATATAATAATAAAATATCCCCTAAATGAATATATGTATATATTAGGAATAAGGGATGGTATGCAAGTGTGATTAGTGTTTAGAATGAGGGGAAATATTGGAATGCTCACTTAAAATTCTGATTAGGGTGATATAGAGAGGTTAAGGCTCATTAGGGTTGAGGAGTGTTCTTGGGGCTAGAAAGAATTAGTGAGAGAGGCTTGGAGAAATTAAGAAATCAAGGCAAGGATTGAAGTTGTTTGGAGGAAATCTCTTCTTCAAAGTTGTTCTTAACATCCTTGAGGTAAACTTTATGGTTTTGGATTTTTAATTTCGTACTTAATTAATCCCAGATTAGGGATTTTTCATTAATCACGTTTAGTCACTGAATTTTTGTGATCTACTTTGGAAATCATGGATTTAGGTGAGTTAGAGTTGATTTTTGAAGTCCATATTTAAGTATGATTTGAGGATAGATGAGTGCTACATCTTAGAATATTTGTTTTCTCTGATTTGTAGGCTAAAAATCGATTTAGATGAGTTTTGGTTAAGCAAAACCGAAGTGGATTAGCAGTTTTTTAGTTTCTACTATTCTGCGTACGGACCGGTATGCACACCGGTGTACCGGGTGGCATACTGGATGCCATACCGGCCTCACCTACAAGTCGCAAAACAGGAGATATAGAGACCTAATTCTAATCGGTGAGCCACCGGTATACTGTCCGGTATACCAGGCGGTATGCCGGTTGCATACCGGCCTTAGTAAATTTGCACAGTGCCTTGAGTTTTATATAAAAGACCTAAAAATGAACTAACCGGTATACTAGTAGGCATGCCAGGCAGTATACCGGCTGTATACCAGTTTTCATACCGGTTTGTGAAAATTTGGGAAAAAACCAAATTTTTTAGAGGGTCGTATTATATTGCTTATAAATCTCATTTAAGAGGGAATTAAGAGTTTTTAGAGGTTAAAGAGGTCAGTAGCTAATATTTAAGTATTTAACGAATATCAAGTACTTAAGGGAAATTCTTATACACTTCTTAAATGTATAACAGGAGACAAGCCAGAGTCTTCTTAGGCGGTTCATTAGCTTCGTTCTTGGAGCTTGCATACTGTGGTGAGTGTGTAGATTTCTTTCTTTTATAGAACTTTGATTTACATGTTACATGTTGGATGGATGTAAATGCTTGTTTGGAATCCCTTGGTTTAAATGCATGCTCACATATCTTATTTGTTGTAGAGTTGGGGATTTATGTGAAACCTAACATGCTTGTCCGCATGATGGCTAAATATATGTTTAAACTTTTGATAATTGATGCTTCAGTTGATGTATGTTCACATGCTTCGCATTTAGTTTCAAAGAGAATGTTTGATTAAATTCCTGGTTGGCAATATGTGTTGGCCTATCCTGGTTGTTGTTGTGTTTTGAGGATGTTGGTGTAGCTTAAAATACATGTTCATATGATGGCTGAAAATATATGTTTAGACTTGTGATAATTGCTTCTTCAGTTGATGTATGTTCACATGCTTAGCACTTGGTTCAAGGATATTGATGTTGATGATGTTACTACTTGCTTACGTTAATATGTGCAAGCATGATTCATTGCATGGATTAGTACATTGGTGTGTTGAATTGATGTTATTCATGTGTGTTGTATATCCATGCATATTCATATATCACCATGTAGTGACGATTGGTGGAATCCTCGACAACGGACTTAGGGGGCAGTAGATGCTTAGTAATGCAGCCCTAAGACAGTAGATGCCATTTCGTGTAGATTTATCCCCGACAATGGGCTTAATGTAATACCCGTATCTTTATTTAATTATTTAATTAGAATTATTTATTTTATTGAAAAAAATAAAGGAAAAGAAATAAGAAAAAAGGGGAGTTTTAAGTGAATTAATAAGGATTTTAGACTTATATATATATAAATACTTCTTAAATGAATATATATATATAATATAAGTTAAAGAGGTGGCACACAAGGGTTAATACCCTTTTAAGTGAAGGTCAAAAGAGTCATATTAGTCAAAACCTGATTTGTGTAGTATTTAAGGGAGTTGTTTTCCCATTAGGGTTCATAACTTAACCTTGGTGGCTATTATAGAGTGTTTCGAGAGAGAGCTTTGAGAGATTTTCAAATTCAAGGCAAGGATTGAAGTTTTTAGGAGGAAATCTCTTCTACATACTTGTTCATAACATCAAGGAGGTAAGATCTCTTAAACTACAATTTTGATTTTTGTCCAGATTAAGCCCAAATTAGTGGTTTTCACTAATCACGATTAGTGACTGTTAGGTTTTGGATCTACTTTGAAATCATGAATTTTAGTGATTTAGAAATTGTTTTTGAAGTCCAAAATTCAAGTATGATTTGAGGGTAACATTATACTACATCTTAGAATATTTATTTTCATGATTTGAAGTCCCAAAAATCGAGTTTATATGAGTTTAATTAAGAAAATCGAGAATAGGATTAAGCAGATTTTCAATCTGCTGTAAACTGTTCTGATCGGTAGGCGCACCGGTATACCGGCCGGTATACTGGGCGGCATGCCGGTCTGCGTACCGGCCTTAAGGATTTTTGCCCAGAACCCTTAGTTTTTATAAACGAAAAATATATATATTAACCGGCATGCCGGCCGGCATGCCGGGCAGTACACCGGTTACTGTACTGGTTATCGTACCGGTTTTTGGAGAAAATGGACAGTAGGGTTGGCCGTGACACAAAAACGAAAAATTGTACTAACCGGCATGCCGGACGGTATACCGACTTGGTACCGGTTTCCATACCGGTTTGGAGAAATTTTGAGAAAAATGTATTTTGTGAAATAATCATTTTTAAAATAATGTTAAACATATTTTGGGGGATTTTCAGTAATTGCAGAGATTAAAAGAGGGCTGGAAATAATATTTAAAAATTTAGTAAATATTAATTAATTATGGAAAATCATTATACACTTGTAAATGTTAACAGGAGACCAACTGGAGTCCTCTAGGACGACTCGCTAGATTTCCTTGCTACGCTTGCATACTATTGGTGAGTGTGTAGATTCCTTACTTTTATAGAATTATAGATTTACATGATTACATGCAAGATGTGGTTTCTTGGTTGATTGAGCATGTTTGATGATGAGGTTTATGTGTTTTACTTGTTGTTCGTTTTTGGGACTTAGTATAACATGTTTACTCGTTTATATGATGGCTGGATTCTATAGTTAGATATCATAATAATTGATGATTCAAATTGTAGATGATCATATGCTTAGAATTACGGTTTTACACTCTTGGAATAGCTTGTCTAATGTCATGATGACATGTTGTTTGGTGACTTTAGTTGATGACAATGATGATGTTGGTTCCTTTTTATTTGCTACTGAATTCAAGCATGATTCCTAATCCTATCTTGATGTTTACGATGATAGAAAGTATGCCATGATTGTTGTAGATGAAAATATACAAGTATAGTCTCATTTTTATGCTTTACGAGGATAAAGATGTGGTGGTTAATGATGTTGGCATCCAATAAGCATATTTTCATGATGATGTTGTATGATGATAAAAGAAGATGAGATGGATGTAATTTTCATGGTGCATGCATACATTCTCATGCAAATGCACAACGATGTTGGCTAGTAGAGCGGAATGTCCTCCATAGCCTTGTTTGATGATGATTGATGATGACTAGTGGAGTGGGATGTCCTCCATAGTCTTAATAATGATGATTGATGTTGACTAGTAGAGCAAGATGTCCTCCATAGTCTTAATGATGATTGATTGATGTTGGCTAGTGGAGCGGAATGTCCTCCATAGCTTTGATGATGATGATGGAAGCTTCCTAAAATATTAAAAAGATGCATATCATAACATTCATATGTCTTAGCACATTTACTTTACTGTTGAGGACTACTTGAGGGGAGAGGCACAACCCCTTCGTTACTTTCCTGTTGTGGACTACATGTGGGGAGAGGCACAACCCCTTCGTTTCTCTTTTATTGTTGTAACATGTTGATCTCTTTTCTATATGGTTTGTGAATCTAACACTCCTAGATATTGTTGCCTTCTTTGTGATGTGGCATTTTATCCAGGTAAGGAGACTTAGCGGTTCATTGCCAGTTATTCAGGACTATTTCCAACAGGAGTCTTTTCTCAGTTGCAGTCTTAGTAATTCTTTTCCTCTACTAGTTGTAGGGTGAGGATTGAGAGACTTTTTGATATTCAGACTATTAATTTCCTTTTGCAGTAGACTCTTGTTTTGGGACCTTGTTCTGGGTCATTACTTTTATGTTAGACTGTCACACTTGGTACCGTTTGTGGTTGGAGTTTTATATTACTATCCTTTTATTCCGCTGCATAATTTTTATTAAAAAGAAAGAAAAAAATTTATGGTGTTTTGAAAAATAAGAACAAGTAGCCCTTTGTTAGTATTTAATGTGTGGCGATTCGTAGCCGGACTATAAATTTTTCTATTAAATCCGGGACGGGTCGTTACAGCTTGGTATCAGAGCTCTAGGTTATAAGATTCTCAGAACAAGTGTGACATAGGATGTTGAGTCTCTTGAGGTGAGTGATAGGTTGAGTCAGTTTGTTTTACTCTTCCGGAAATCGTTGTGTGTGTTACTTTGGCACCCGATGGACTACCTTTTAATCTGATTTGAAAATCGCCTGATCAACGTATTTTCAAGTGAGAGGTCTTGGGAAGTTAGTCGGAAAAGCACAATTGTACCAGAATCCTGTGTCTAGAACGGTGTATAGGTGTACGATGGCAATGAACCCTTAGGTGTCAGATTTTGTTTGTACAATTCTTTGCTTGATGATTGTGTCTGGTTGATGATATAAGATGAAAAATGTGCTTATTGTATCTATATTGTTGATGAATCAGGATTGAGATGGATAACGTTGAGGATGCTGCTTCGACCGGTCCTGCTATTGGGGAGGTGAATCAGCCCCAGGCACTAGTGAATCCTCCGATCTTGACTAATGCTGAGAGAGTAGAGGCCGCAATGGCCTAGTTTCTGGAGAATCAGGCAGCATTCAAGTGGCAGACTGCTCAGTGGGCAGAGACAGTTACCACCGGTGTTCTTGATAGATTCCGCCATCTATGCGCTTCTGAGTTCGATGGTTCTGTTGCTCCTGATGTGGCAGAAAAATGGCTACACGAGGTGGAGCATGTATTCTCTACTTTGAGAGTTCCTGAGGCGGAGAAGGTGGACTTGGCCACCTTCAATCTGAAGGGCGAGGCCCTATTCTGGTGGGAGGCATTTCAGAGGCAGATGACGATGCTAGTGGATGGGGATGTTTCTATTCCCCCTCGTGTTGTGACTTGAGAGCTCTTTGTAAAGGGCTTCAATGATCAGTACTGTCCAGCTACCTACAGATTGGATCAACAAAATGCCTTTCTCTATCTAAGGCAAAATTCTATGTCAGTTTCTGAGTATGAGGCAAAGTTTGCTGCCTTATCTCGATTTGCAGTTCAGCTGATTCCTACAGATGCAGACAGATGTCAGCGATTCAAGCATGGCCTTGTTGAGAGTTGTCGTGATGCTCGGGTCCCTTCGGAAAGCTTGTCACCAATGTGGCGGGCCAAGCTACCTTGATGACACATTGGCACTCCCCTTCAATGTGGAATGCCTCCTTGTCGAGAGGGAGCGAATTGACTTGATGATGCATTGGTGTCCCCGCAAGGTAAACATTCTTGGCTAATGGTTTCTCATGCCTCATGCCATAGTGTGTGCCTAGGGGATGCCTCTTGTTGAGAGTCGTTGTGATGCTTGGGTCCCTTCGAAAAGCTTGTCACCAATGTGGCAGGCCAAGCTACCTTGATGACGCATTGGCACTCCCCTTCAACTATCCACATATTATCTGTATATAGCTCTCATAGCTGCTTATGTAAGTTGGACATAGATTTTAGCTATCATGTGCCATCATTTGATATATCACTTAGAGATCGTTACTGGATTATTTGTGATTTGACATTTCATGTTTATATCACATGTCATTATCATTGGAAGTTGCAACACCTGTTTATTTCAGATTTATTGCAAAGTTTAATTTAACTAATAAACTCATAGATTTTCTTTGTTTTATTACATTGTAAAATCCAGATTGGAATAGCTAGCATTAGTCAACTATAGAGTCAGAGCTGAGAGATTACTAGAGGAGATTCTAGTAGTCAGTAGTTCTACTACTTGTTCACATTTCTATTGTCTTTACATTTGAGTGCTTGAGAAATCTGAGATATGTTAGTTTGGTATCCTAGATAAAAGATAAAAACAGAAATGGAGTAAATGTGGAAAAAAAGATTTTTTGGTATTTGAGTACAAGATAAAGGGATAAAAAATAAATGTTAAAAAGAATTAATTGGGTTATAGTATTTGGCAATGAGTGTAGACATTTTATATGTCATAGACGTATTTGCTGTTTAGTCATGTGACCGTGTCCGTGTGGGCATCTATATTGTCATGCTAAAACAGGTCGTGACAGACATCTCATCTTCCTATCACCACTTATAAGTTAATGGGCAGAATTATCCACAATAGTCTCAATCCATCCTAATTTTCATACGGGAAAGGAAACAATGACTACATCACTAGAGCATCAACTACAGCAGAAATAAGAACACCAACCTAAAAAAGATGGATGACAGAAAATAATATAATCATCTCATGGCTTGTCAGTTCGATGACCATCGATATTGGATATTTTATTGGCATTTGATACTGTCAAAGAAATATGGAACATGGAAAAAGAAACATTTTCAGACAAAGAAAACACATCGAAAATTGTCCAGATCGAAGGAATGCTCCACGATTTGCGTCAAGGAAATCTTTCAGTAACTGAATATTTCAATACTCTTACTCATCTATGACATCAAATTGATACATCTACAACTTTTAACTCGAGTTATGCCACTGATGGTTATTGTAACGAGTTTATAAATTTCTGTTAGGATTAAACAAACCCTGGATGAAATCAGAGGAAGAATCATGGGAGTAAGACATCTACCAAGCATCAAAAAGGGATTTTCTGAAGTCTATCGTAAAGAAAGTGAAAAAAACTAATGATGGGATCTCATCAACAACTGAATATGTATGAAATCTAGGCTATTAAAATCCAATTTGTCCCTCTCACAAATGAAAGAAAAATAAAGGAGACAGACCATTGTGTAATCATTGCAAAAAAACTAGGACATTTGAAGGAAATATGCTAGAAGATTCATGGAAAGCCAACAGATTCGAAACCACCACAACATCTTGAAAAGGAAGGATGATGTAACCATGTTGCTACCAAAGATCAATCACCACAACCTGGATCTAACCCCTTTAACAAGGAGAAAATATAGATGATTTAGAAACTTCTATCTCCTCTTCTGCCATCACAAACAGTCTCATATTCCAATCATGCACCCAACATCCCATTGGGAATTTTTTTTCTTATGATAAATTATCACCTTCATTTCATGCATTCACTTCTAGCCTTACAGAAATATAGATTCCTTAAAATATTCAAGAAGTTTTCAGGTGTCCTAAGTGTAAGATGACTATAAGTGAAGTAGTTTATGCTCTAGAAAAGAATGGTACATTGGAAATTACTAACCTTCTTAAAGGTAATAAACTAGTTGGGTACAAATGGATCTTTACAATTTAATACAAGGAAAATGGAAATGTGGACATGTATAAGGATCGACTAGTTGTCAAATGATTCACTCAATCCTATGACATTGATTATCAAGAAACTTTTTCTCTAGTTTCCAAACTCAACATAGTTCATGTTCTCTTATCCTTGGCACCTAATCTTGATTGTCCTTTTCATCAACTTGATGTAAAAAAATGTTATCCTCAATGGGGACTTAGAGGAAGAAGTTTACATGTATATTTCTGTTGGTCTGGAGACAATATATACAATTAAGAAGGTCTATATGTTTTGAAAATCTTTGTATTCCAGAAGGGAAATGAGAATCATTATTGTTTGCATTGATGATATCATTCTAACTGGTGACCATGAAAAAGGAAATTGATTTACTTAAAAAATTCCTGGCAAAGTAATTTGAGATCAAGAATCTTGGAAATCTTAAATTCTTTCTCGGAATGAGATTGCTTAGTCGATTAAAGGTATATCTGTAATGGTCCAGAAATTTAAATGTAATTTCTCATTACTTTAAATTTATTCTTGGGGATATTCAATTATCTAAATTTCCATTCAGTTTCATTTGGAACCAATTAATATCAGTTCCCTTGAACTAATATTCCTATTGGTCATTCAAGATTATTATCCAATTCATTCTATAAAGATACAAGCCTCCCTGGGACCCACATTTTAGGATTTGGAAATATTTAGGAGGTCTGGAATTGTATCCAATAGTGTTTGTCAATGCTCGGGTGATTGCCACATCATTTCGCAATCACACAATCTTATTTAAGCAAAATCTTGCTTTAAACCTCCATTCTTTTACTCCATTAGGTAAATCTCATATTCTTTGATATTCGGGTCTCCCTAATATGTTCATTTGGGTCATGTGAGGTGTGGGGATGTTCGAAAATATATTTGGATATGTTTATTGAAGTTTGGGTTGTAGCGAAGTATTCGGGCGAAGGTGTAACCAAGTTGTTGGCCCATGCCGATCCCGACATATTGTCCAAATGGGATCACTTTCTTCAACAACGTCATAGAGAATCTAATTATGAATCCAACACAATTTGAATCGTCTCAATCAGAGTTTGGACGAATAAATTACGACCAAAATACTACCGGTCATACTTGAAGTTCACACAACAGATTTTATATATCGAAATAAGGTCTCCTCCTCCCTTCTATATTTCGATATGTAGACCGGACTGCCTCCTTTTGAAGCTACATTTCGATATGTAGCCCCCTAATTAGGTCAAGCAATGGACATTTCGATATATGTTAGTGTGTGGATTGAGCAGAGGGTATTGCATATCGATATGTAAGGCCATACATATCGATGTACTTCTCGTTTGGGGCAGAGGCAAATACATTTCGATATATGCCCTATGCATATATCGAAATGCATGTTCGAAAGAGGGTTTTGGGGATTTAGTCGAGGGTTGTTTTGGTCATTTCCCTTTCGTTTTTAACTCAACCAAAATGGGTGGAAGCCCTAATTTATGCTCATAACACTCTTTCTCACTCTCTCTCTTCCTCCCATCAAATTCTCTCTCTATCTCTCCCTCCTATCTATCACTTTCCCCTCCCCTAACTCTCAATCCATGGAGTTTTGGTACAAACCCGGTTCACAAACGTTTCTCCCCTCTCCTCCCTCTACGCGGCTACGGTCTTGGATCGTCCATCGGAGCACGACCCTCATCTAGGGTTTCTTGGAGCATCAACTAAGGTAGAGATGTCTATCCCCCTTTGTATCTATCTTTGGATCTCCCCTCTTCTCTCTAAGGTTTTTAAGAAAATTGATGTGTATGTATGTAATTTTCGAAATTAGTAATGGTGGGTTGTGTTTCTACTTCAATTGATCATGTGTGGGTATCAAGTAGGGTCTTATTGAACTCCCTACAGTTTCAATTTGTGGATTTCATACTCAATTTCGAAAACCTCCAAATTTTATAAAACCCTAGATTTTTAATGTTGAACAAATTGGGGATTTTGATTGATTTCAATGGGAATGGTCAATTGAGGTCTTGTTGGACTCCCTATGGAGTTAATTAGTTGATGTCTCATTCGATTGCGAAAACCCCAAATTTTTATGAAAACCCCTAACATGTCGATTTTGGATCAATTTGGGGAAAGTGGTCAATTTCAATTAGAATGATAAATTGATGGGTCGAGTAAGTGTTTTGACACGTTTGAATCAATAATCAAACAATCTTTAATATAATTCATGTTTTGGGTCTAGTTGGGTGATTAGGAGGCGTTGCCCTAATCACGCTGAAAGCATTTAATGAAAATATAATTGTTGGATAAAAGACCCTAAAACATGTGAGTACGTTATGGTTGGCTACACTTATGGGATATTGATCCCCAGGATTCTGTTTCCCTAAACGTTATACGTTTACGACATTGCGCAATAGGGGGTTGTCTGACCCCTCCCAACGAGTTGGGAAAATACTAGGAAACATACGGTTAGTCGGTTGATCCACAACTATCTCGGAACTTGGCTGAAACCTAATAATTTACTTGATTTGATAATTTAAGGATTTGGTATGCCATAAACCAATCCCTTTGGAAATTGTTGAAAAGTGGTATGCTAGAAACCAATGCTTTGAAAACAATGAGAATGAGTCGTTTGGAATTCGTAGAACTTGGTAGACTGAAAACCAATTCCCTTGTGTTTTGAGAAAATAAGTCTTTTGGGAAAATAGTCGTTTATTCCTTTGTTTGACAAAGTGAGTCTTTTGGTAAATTATGAGTCTTCACCCTTTAGTTGGTATTGTTGAGTCTTTTAGAAACTTCAAGTGTCGAACTTGAGTCAAAGATTGAAATGAGAACATTTTGGTTTAGAAAATATAATGAGATCCCTATGCATGCATATCTATCATTCCTTGCCTTGTCACACACATGCACCCCAATTTTAGAAACATTTGGTTATAGTTTTCTCTAATAGGCGGTGGTGCCTAACCCTCTATTTTATATGGATTTGGCTCGCTTGGATTGGAGTAGCTCTCTTGGGTTCTTTGCCGGACTCAGAGTTAGGACCTTGAGTAGTCGATAGGTTGCTTTACTTCTTCACATTTTATTTCATATAATTACACATGTTGTTGTAATATTGTAAAGGACTAGTTTATAAAGTCCTCGATTGCTTTTGTTTAATTGTTCGATTGTAAAAGCAGAATGGACTATTTTATAAAGTCCCCTCACCGCTTGTTTGCGCATTGTTTCATTATTTCCTATTTCAGTTGTTCAAATGTAATCGGACTATGTTGTAAAGTCCCACATCATTGTATTTATTTCCTTGTACCATTCATGCATTATGGGTTGGATGGTATTAGATGTTCTTATACTTCCGCATTTATATTTCTTTTATTAATTTCAAAAAACAATGGTTTCAAATTTTGAGGCCGTTACAATTGGTATCAGAGCCTTAGTTTCGAAAACTTAGGGACTTTGGGGAGACATTTAGTCTCAGTGGGTGCATTGTCTTGTGTTGCGTCGCTCTTCATCGCATTGTCTTGGGGCATTGTTTTTTTGTTGTATTGCATTTGTGTGTGAGCATTGAATGCATGTATGCATTGCATTGGATCTCTTAAAAAGATAAAGTTTTTATAACTTAACTTAACAAAAATCTTGGAAATTCCTTGTGTGGACTCCTGAACATGGGATTTTGGAACCCTTGTTGATCTTGTTGTCGTTCCCTTTGGACTTAGGCTCCATCTTCGTTGTTGCTGTTGTGGTGGTGGCTTTTGAGCCTTTTTCCTCAGTAGGAGGTGGATTTTGTAGTTGTTGGACGATTGGGTGTTCTTGTTCCCCAGTAGTTGAGAACGTCAAATATGCGTGCGACCTTGTGTTTGACTTTTGGATTCCGCCTTGTGATTGATGACGAGCTTCTTGGTGGACACTTCTTGTAGGATAGTGTCGTCTCTCTCGATCTTGATCGTTTGGTAGCCGTCATTGCACCATAGAAGTCAATTGTTTCCGATGAATGAGCCTTGGCTCTTTTCATATTCCTTCGGTAGAAGTGTAGCTTGTTGACCTCTTTGGTAAATTGTCGCCTAGTCGGGATTGATCTAGTCTCCCGGGTGCGTACCTTCGTGATGTCATTAAAGGACTTTGACGTGATTTCCTCTATCGGAATTGAGGTTAGTAGTGGTAGCTGGGTGTGTTGACACTAGTTAGCCTATTGGGTGTAGTTTTCCTTGAGTAGAGGATGTCTTGGCATAGCAAGACTTCGTTATAATAGAGATGTGGGTGTAAACAATTTTGGGTGATGGGCTTCCCGTGTGATTGTGCCTAGTTGTTGGTACATTGAGATGTAGTTTGTGTTATTGAGGTCCTACCCTTACTCGGATGCTAGAGTTACCTTGGTGTTGTAACTTGAGTTTATTTGGGATTGGCTTGACGCCTTGAGGTATCGAAGTTAGTATGGTGAGCGGTTAGACTCTTATTAGTCCTTGATAGAAATTTAGTTGTCTTGGATGATTGTGGACTTGGTTGGTGTTCTAACTTATGTTGTGTCGCATTGACAATCCCGCTTGTTGTGTTGTGAAATTGGGATCATGATTCTCTTTTGAGGTTCCTAGATTGTAGATGGTCGAAGGATGGGTCATAGTGTGTCATACTTCCTTGTGTGGCTAAGTTTGGAGTATTGTCCTTTGTCTTGGTGGAGTCAGTAGGACTCTTGAAATGTTTGAAGTGATAGTGTAGTTAGAGCTATATTATAGATTTCCTTTGTGTGACTTTAGGGTTCTCTGCCATATTGGATAATAGTCTTGATTGGGTAAGTAGAGAGGTGAAGTCACTTGAGGACTAGAGGTTTGGAATGCAAAGTGTTAGTAGAAATTTTGGTCCAGAGAAAGGATGCATGTTTGGGTCTGTGATGTTTGAAAGTAAGAAGTATAATCCGGTACATTGGAAAGATGAGCTCTTAGTTTTAGAACTTGTGAAATTGGTGCATTAGTGTATTTATTAGTCCCTTGGGAGATAATTTGAGTTAGAGCGTGGTTTGAGCATTGAGTTTAAAGTTATGATTGGGATTGAAAGTTGGTGACTACTCCTTAGTATTGGTTTGCAGTTGTCGAAGGTGATTCATAGAGTAGCGAGTTCTTCTCCTTTTGGGTATCGATCTTGGTGTATCGTTAGTCGCTTGTTGTTCTTAGTGTGCCTACTCTTAACTGATTCCCTTTGTGTTGGATTAGTAAGTGGAAACCATTCATTCATTGTTCCTTGTCTCTCCCATTTGATTTTGGGAACAATTGGAAGCAAAAGATAGTCTCCCTATCCATTCTTATTTGGATCCTTGTCTGTCGGTGTTGGTGTTTATCCTAATTAGAGTTAGGGCACCTGATTCTTTGGTGACGCATAAGTGATTCACTCATTATCTCCATTTGGCTTGTTCGTAACTGTCTCGGGTTACACTAATGTCTGTTGACCGTTGTGGAAACAACACATTGTGTGGAAAGTTTTCTGACTCTTCATCCTAGAGTCTTGATGTTGTTCTTGCCCTTCTCTACATTCATGTAGATGGTTTGTAAGACGTTTGAAGTGGTGGCACTTGCTAGAGTCGCCCTGCATCAGTCGCCTCGCGTGCTGAAATTAGACCATCTTGTTGTGTTTTTGTTTTCTCGGGATATTCTTCTAGTTTCTCACACTCTCGCTATGTATTTGATCCTCTCGTGGATGTTCACTATTTTCATATCGTTATGCAAATCCGACTTATTGTTGTCTCTCTTGACGCCTTGCCCCTTGGTGCTTGGGCATTCCTCTTTGCGATGGTGTCATTTGATGGAGTTTGTTTGAGAGTGTGTGGGGTGTTGGTTGTTGGGTTGGTGAAGTTTGTCTTGTAACATAGTTATTAAGGCGATGTTGTGTTCATGTTGTGCAGTTATGTTGAGAGTGTTGGGATAGAGTACATGTCTCCTTGGGTCGGCTGCACCGACTTAGTTATATAGAGATTTTGTGACCAGTTGTGTGTAGTCCGTGTCATGTGGTGTAGAAATGATTGTGAAGGATTGTTTTGAGAAGGTGACTGGCCAGCACATCTCAAATCAAACTTCATAAGTCATTTCGGTACCGCACTAGGTGGGTGTGCGGGTTAGTATGTGTGAGTTTTGGAGTCTTGCCTCTTGGCTTGATGATTTTTTTGTTGTCTAGAGTGGGTTGGGTGATGATGTAGCTGTCACCGTTCTCGTATCTGTGTAGTCGTGTTCCTACAATTTTTGTCGAGTTCAAAAAAACAATCCTCATCCGTAATGGTTGGAGTAGTGTGTTGTTTAGACTCTATGTCTGAATCTATCCTAGATGAGCCTCATGAGTTGTTATTCCTTCTCTTGGTTGACGCTCAAGCTTGTCCATTCATCAAGAAGTGTTTGTGCCTCGCAGTTGACTCATCATTAGCTCTATCAGAGTATTCATATCGTATCAGAGTATCGGTGTTGTATCGGAGTATCCGTGTCGTATCAGAGTATCTGTGTCGTATCAGAGTATCCGTGTCGTATCGAAGTATCCATGTCGTATCGGAGTATCCGTGTTGTATCGGCGTGTCCTTGGTGTGTCGGCATATCCTCAGCGTGTCCTTGGCATATCATCATGTCCCCGGCATGTCCTTGACATGTCGGCGTGTCCCCAGCATGTCCTTGACATGTCGGCATGTCCTCGGCGTGTCCTTGACATGTCGATGTGTCCTCGGCATGTCCTTGGTGTGTCAGCGTGTCCTTGGTGTGTCAGTGTGTCTTTGGCATGTCCGTGGCGTGTCGGCGTGTCTTCGGCATTTCCCTGGCATGTCGGTGTGTCCTTGGCATACCAGCGTGTCTTCGGTGTGTCGGTGTATCCACCATGCGAGTTTGTTTTGGCTGAGTTATCCCTTTCGATGTTGTAAGTTCTTGGGTTGCCCCCATCGATGTTTCGAGTGCTTGAGGGCTTATCCGTGGCATTAGATGTTGTTGCTATGAGTTTTGGGAGGTAACCTATCCGTCTCTTAAAGTTTGGAGAAACGTTCGAAGCAGTTAGATTTGTTGAGGATTCCTTTTCTTGTCGTTGTATCTTGGTTCGTTGACTCTAGAAATTTCGAGGATGAAATTATTTAAGGAGGATGGATTGTAACGGTCTAGAAATTTAAATGTAATTTCCCATTACTTTAAATTTATTCTTGGGGATATTCAATTATCTAAATTTCCATTCAGTTTCATTTGGAACCAATTAATATCAGTTCCCTTGAACTAATATTCCTATTGGTCGTTCACGATTATTATCCAATTCATTCTATAAAGTTCCAATCCTCCAGGGACCCACATTTTAGGATTTGGAAATATTTAAGAGGTCTGGAATTGTATCCAATAGTGTTTGTCAATGCTGGGGTGATTGCCACATCATTTGGCAATCACACAATCTTATTTAAGCAAAATCTTGCTTTAAACCTCTATTCTTTTACTCCATTAGGTAAATATCAGATTCTTTGATATTCGGGTCTCCCTAATATGTTCATTTGGATCATGTGAGGTGTGTGGATGTTCGAAAATATATTTGGATATGTTTATTGATGTTCGGGTTGTAGCGAAGTATTCGGGAAAAGGTGTAACCAAGTTGTTGGCCCATCCCGATCTAGAAATATTGTTTAAATGGGATCACTTTTTTAAACAAAGTCGTAGAGATTCTAATTATTAATCCAACGCAATTTGAATCGTCTCAATCAGAGTTCGGACGAAGACGTTACGTCCAAAGTACTCCCGGTCATACTTGAAGTTCACACAGCAGATTTTATATATCGACATAAGGTCTCATCCTCCCTTCTATATTTTGATATGTAGACCGGGCTGCCTCCTTTTGAAGCTACATTTCGATATGTAATCCTTTGTTTAGGCCAAGCAATGGACATTTTGATATATGTTAGTGTGTGGATTGAGCAGAGGGTATTACATATCGATATGTAAGGCCATACATATCGATATGCTTCTCGTTTGAAGTTGGGCAGAAGCAAATACATTTCGATATATGCCCTATGCATATATCGAAATGCATGTTCGGAAGAGGGTTTTGGGGATTTAGTCGAGGGTTGTTTTGGTCATTTCCCTTTCATCTTTAACTCAACCAAAATGGGTGGAAGCCCTATTTTATGTTCATAACACTCTTTCTCACTCTTTCGCTTCCTCCCATCCAATTCTCTCTCTATCTCTCCCTCCTCTCTATCACTTTCCCCTCCCCTAACTCTCAATCCATGGAGTTTTGGTACAGACCCAGTTCACAAACGTTGCTCCCCTCTCCTCCCTCTACGCGGCTATGGTCTTGGATCGTCCATCGAAGCACGACCCTCACCTAGGGTTTCTTGGAGCATCAACTAAGGTAGAGATCTCTATCCCCATTTGTATCTATCTTTGGATCTCCCCTCCTCTCTCTAAGGTTTATTGAACTCCTTACGATTTCAATTTATCGATTTCATACTCAATTTCAAAAAATGCCAAATTTTATAAAACCCTAGATTTTTAATGTTGAACAAATTGGGGATTTTGGTTGATTTCAATGGGAATGGTCAATTGGGGTCTTGTTGGACTCCCTATGGAGTTAATTAGTTGATTTCTCATTCGATTGCGAAAACCCCAAATTTTTATGAAAACCCCTAACATGTCAATTTTGGATCAATTTGGGAAAAGTGGTCAATTTCAATTAGAATGATAAATTGATGGGTCGAGTAAGTGTTTTAACACGTTTGAATCAATAATCAAACAATCTTTGATATAATTCATGTTTTGGGTCTAGTTGGGTGATTAGGAGGCATTGCTCTAATCACGTTGAAAGCATTTAATGAAAATATAATTGTTGGATAAAAGACCCTAAAACATATGAGTACGTTATAGTTGGCTACACTTATGGGATATTGATCCCCGGGATTCTATTTCTATAAACATTATACGTTTACGATATTGCGCAATGGGGGTTGTTTGGCCCCTCCCAACGAGTTGGGAAAATACTAGGAAACATACGGTTAGTCGGTTGATCCCCAACTATCTCAGAACTTGGCTGAAACCTAATAATTTATTTGATTTAATAATTTAAAGATTTGGTATGCTATAAACCAATCCCTTTGGAAATTGTTGAAAAGTGATATGCTAGAAACCAATGCTTTCAAAACAATGAGAATGAGTCATTTTGGAATTCGTAGAACTTGGTAGACTGAAAACCAATTCCCTTGTGTTTTGAGAAAATAAGTCTTTTGGGAAAATAGTCGTTTATTTCTTTGTTTGACAAATTGAGTCTTTTGATAAATTATGAGTCTTCACCCTTTAGTTGGTATTGTTGAGTCTTTTAAAAACTTCAAGTGTCGAACTTGAGTCAAAGGTTGAAATGAGAACATTTTGGTTTAGAAAATATAATGAGATCCCTATGCATGCATATCTATCATTCCTTGCCTTGTCACAGACATGCACCCCAATTTTAGAAACATTTAGTTATAGTTTTCTCTACTAGGTGGTGGTGCCTAACCCTCTATTTTACAGGGATTTGGCTCGCTTGGATTGGAGTAGCTCACTTGGGTTCTTTGGCAGACTCGGAGTTAGGACCTTGAGTAGTCGATAGGTTGCTTTACTTCTTCACATTTTATTGCATATCATTACACATGTTGTAATATTGTAAAGGACTAGTTTATAAAGTCCTCAATTGCTTTTGTTTAATTGTTCGATTGTAAAAACAGAATGGACTATTTTATAAAGTCCCCTCACCGCTTGTTTGCGCATTGTTTCATCATTTCCCATTTCAGTTGTTCAAATGTAATCGGACTATATTATAAAGTCCCACATCATTGTATTTATTTCCTTGTACCATTCATGTATTATGGGTTGGATGGTATTAGATACTAGTGATAGCCCGTGCCGATGGCACGTGTCGATGGAATAGAAAGCGCAACACAATACATAAGGGTATGACAAAACTTTGGGTATTAGTAATTCTTTCGGCACTGATTCGTGCCGATGGCACTTTGGAGTGCCTTCGACACTCATGATGATCCATGCCGATGTAACTTAACGTTGGTGCCTTCGGCACTAAGGTGATAGTCTGTGCTGATGGCACTCGATCAGTGCCATCTGCGCTGGTGGGGGTGCCTTCGGCACTAAATAATCTGAGATGTATGAAAAACATCAGTATAGTGATGGCACATGATAAAATAAAAAGCTAAGAGAAGTCACAAGAGATACGCACGCTATGGCAACAATAGGAGAAGCCGCAAGAGAAATGTGTCAGAAACTCAAGTTACCCCGCCATTACATATGGTCATCACAAATTCAAGTGATCATTACAGCCTAATTTTTATTCCAATTCACTCGACCAAAACCAATATCGGTTGATCACAATGACGGGCAAAATACAATGACATACAGAATAAAGTGACAGGTAAAATATAGTGACAGACAGAATATAGTGATGGGT
>NMUG010000020.1:0-33638 GCA_002855965.1 Monotropa hypopitys
AGTGATGTCATCATGGGCCAGCTCCCTTTGGATGGGAGCTGGGGTGGTTTGGAACACTTTTGGCTGGTTTTGTATGGTTTGTTCGAATCTTAGACAGCCTTTCCCTATTTTAGGGAGGATTTGTCTTTAATTCTTATTTATTTTCCAAATCTGCACTGCTCTAGACCGGAATCCCCCGAGCTGCCTGCTCTGCGATGCCGCGGGTCCCGTTGCTGAGAAGACTGTCGTTGCCACAATTTTTATTGGCTTGAATCATGAATTTTAAAATTATCGTCGTCGGAATTGGACGATTCTTCAAGAGCCGCTTACTTTCCGACCCTTTCTCCTCACGCAGAATTCCTCGGTTTGTGCTCGTCTCACCATCGTGAGGTAATTTGCAGAAACTGACTTGCCGTAAATATTTGTCTCTTCGTCAGGACTCCATGAAAAATCGGTTTGCACATTTTCGATACCGTCTTGTCATTTCTTGACGCTCCGAACATAATGATGTTCGGATCTGAATAAATCCCGTATTTTCACTCGACGACGTTGGTGATCATGCAAATTTCTCAGTAATGATTTTACGGTTGAATTTCCATTGAGAGATTGAATTTCGGACATTCACGTGAGTTTCTGTGGATACCGGCCTGGAGTGCCTATCGTGCGTCGACTTCTTCGGTATCTGCTTGCCGTTTGTCATGAACTGCTCCTCGTTTCCGGAATCTAACTTTAGAAAAATATTCTTGGCATTTTTCCGACGTTTGTTTGTCGAGAAGTCACCTATGTTGATTGCCGATGTTTGCTCGTGAGGAGGTTCAGACATGCCGGGAATACGTTTTGATCCGTTCCGAGTCCGATTCGGCCGATTCCGAAGTTGATTGATTTATCCCGGCCTTGACTTGACTGATTTCAGGTGGTGAGCCAAAATGGGGTATCAACAAGGTGAGTGTTAGGATGAACTAGATTTCATATTCTTCCGAAAACCGTTATGTGTGTTACTTTGGCACTCGATGGAATACCTTGAAATCTGATTTGAAAGCACTTGATCAACGTATTTTCAAATGAGAGGTCTTGGGAAGTTAGTCGAAAAAGCACAATGTATCGGAATCCGAGTCTAGGTGACTGTTATGGACAAGGCTTGTAAATGGACTATAGGGTGTCAGATTTAAGTCCATGGTTTCATAGGATATACTTAATATTGTTTGTGGGCATTAGGGATATTTTTGGATAATAAGAGAAATTAAATTGTCATTTCAGATTCCTATGGAGCATGTTGAGGATGCAGCGTCCAATGGCCTCGGTGAGGGAGAGGTTAATCAACCTCAGGCTCCAGAAAACCCTCTTCCACCCCCGCAGTCAAATAGGTTGGAGGCTGCTATGGCTCTAATGCTGGAAAATTAGAATGCACTTTTGCAGTGGCAGACAGCTCAGTAGGGAGGTGGAGCTGGTACTAATATGATAGATCGTTTCCGGCGTTTTCATCCTACAGAGTTTGGTGGATCTGTATCTCCTACTGAGACTGAGTTGGCTTCGCAGTGTGGAGCGAGTTTTCGGAGTTATGGGGGTTGCAGATGCACAGAAAGTTCACTTGGCATCATTCAATCTGAAAGATGATGCATTATCTTGGTGGGAGGCTTATCATCGTCAATTGACCACACCAGTTGATGGAGGGGTTCCTAGAGAGGTGACGTGGGATATGTTTGTTCATGGCTTCAATGATCAGTACTGCCTAGCAAGTTATCGTATTGATCATGAGAATGCTTTCCTATATCTCAAATAGGGTAATAGGTCAGTGGATGAGTATGAAGCCGAGTTTGCTTCATTATCCCGTTTTGCAGTGGAATTGGTTGCCACAGATGCTCGTAGATGTCAGCGGTTTCATCATGGATTGAATTCCAGTATCGCTACATGACTTACTTCTTTTCGTGAGCGGGATTATGCTGACCTAGTTGACATGGCTAGGAAAATTGGTAGAGATGTGGAGGATCTGTCAGAGCGCCGAGCAAAGAAGAGCAAATCAAGCGGCAAGGGTTTGGAGACAACTCCGGCTGTGGCAGTTTCTCGAAAGTGGGACATGAAAAGTCCTTCTCAAAGAAACAGTTCGGGGGATCCAAATCAAGAGGTTCTTGGAACAAGCGTTGTAACGACCTAGAATTTCAAAAATAAATTTTAAATGAAAACATACCTTTTCAATCGATTTATTCTTGGAAAATGAGTTTTCATAGTGACTGGTGAAGGTTGGAGTGGTTAGAGTTCCCGGTAGTGGATTAGCATTGTATTGGGTCGTTCCGGCAAAGTGTCGAGGGCCTTCTAGGCCTATTATGACCCCGAGGTATTTTCTGAATCCGAATATGTTCTTTACCAATGTCGTATAAACTTCGATTACGGATCCAACGCATCTTGAATAGTCTCAATCGGAGTTCGGACGAAAACGTTATGACCAAAATACTCTCAGAACCATTTTTGATATGGAGGTTTCGTCTGGACCACCCATTTGCTTCGTCCGGATGACGGGTCCCGAAAAATGAAATTTTGGTTCAGGAGGTTTCGTCCGGACCATGGGGGTCTTCGTCCGGACCATAGGGGTTTTGTCCGGACGACCATGACCTTCGTCCGGACGACGGTCTGCTGAGTTGCAAAAAATAGCCCTCATTAAGGGTATTTTGGTACTTTTTGCCCATGGGGCTATATAAGGCTCCCATATTTTGTGGAACCCTTCATTTCTTCATCCTCCCTCAACCCTAATCTCTCTCACCTCTCTCTTCATCCACCATTAAACCTCCATTGAAGCTAAATCGAAAAGCTTCGATTTGGAGGGCTTCCGATGCTCGGATCAAATTTTGCGAAGGAGAAACCTCGCTCCTAGCGGCCGGATTTACGCCCTAGGTACCATTGTTTCATAACCTCTCTAAAAATCGAAGTTAGGGTTCGGGTGAAGGTGCTCGGATGAAGATTTTGCAAGGAGGAACGTCGTTCCCCTCACCGAGGGCTTTCCGGTGCCGACCATATCTTTTCCATCCGATGATTTTGGGTTTTCCGGCGACTCTCTGGAGAAGGGCTATGGAGAAACATTCAACATGAAGGTCGTAGAGGGTGACGAGAGCTACACGATGGTGGGTTGGACTTGTGGCGCGACGACGACAACTTTTCCGGCAACCATCCGGTGACTACTCCGGCGATTACTCCGGTGGGTAAATTCTTGACCTCTATTGAATGTGCGTGTGCGTGTGTGTAGTTCCATAGTTATAATTTGAATTCCCGTCAGTTTGTAATCATGTAGTACTTTGGAAATCCGTAGGATCACTTACCTCGATGAGTCGACTTGTGTACCTTGAGATGACTAGAATGGATATAATAATCATGCGATGAGAGAATGGTTAATTGGAGGTCAAATTGTGGTTACTTGACTAGATAGCTTATCCTAGGAGTGTGATGACGATAAGTGCTTGACTAACGACCTCATGAATCATAAATACTCTTTTAGTAAAATCTACCATCACTTGATTACCGTGAGACTTGAGTTGGGAAGTCGTTGGTTGAGTCGGGTCAAATGGTGCCTACATACCTCGCAAGATAGTGTGCTAATAACTTAACCAAGAATCCTTAAATGATACGTACATATAGATGGAATTGAGGTCAAAGGGCGGTATTGGGTAAAGTGGGGATCTTATTGGTTGTGTGAAGTCTCGCTTGGCATCTCCAAGGTCGGAGACATGGACTCGCCCACTCATGTGTATAGTATGAACTTGAAGCGGGTGGTCGAACTTGATGGCCACCCCGAATGAAATAACCTTGTGGGTTGCCTCCCTTGACATGGTCAAGGTTGATCTTACGATGCGAAATCCGGTGAGATGTATAATTATTCAATGAACTTCCAAAATAGAGGATGTGCCTACCAAAGACTACTCGCGTACTATCTTGAACCTATCACCTCTAAAGAAAGAAGTAAGAGCGATGACTTCTGTGTGCATACTAGCGTTGGCTAGGAGATTAGAGGTGGAGAATGGGAATGTGAATGCAGCAATGAAACGGTGGTAATAATAGAGGAAGTGACAACTTGGCTAATGATAAGGTGAATGGAATGGGGGAAACACTAGCATGACTAGGAATCACAAAACATGAAACAGTAGCGTTGGCTAGGAGAAATGCAGATGACATAATGAAATGGAACGAGAAAGACTAGGGTTGGCTCGGTAGGCATATAAAATACAACATACTAGCTTTGGCTAGGAAACACAAATGATAGTAACGTAACAACTTGATATTACTTACGAGAACCAAAAGCAGAGGAGGGCTGGGAATTAAAAAGATAAAGTAACACAACAAAGCTATGCTGTCCAAATGGTGGTGGAGATACCACTCAGACAAAGAGGCGAAATGGGTTAAAGTGATAGACTCCATCCATAAATCCGAGGGGAGTGGGGACTGGCCTAAATTACCATCCATCGCAAAACCTTCCAGAGTGTGGGCTGACATAACAAAATTACACCAGACGGACGAGTGCATGGAAGAAGTGATGTTGAAGGGTTTCTCATGGAAAATTAATTCCGGAAAATCTATAAGCTTTTGGGACTATCCGTGGATGAATCAAGAGAAGCTCAAGAACACTTTCCCTAGGTTGTTCAGGGTCTCAAGGTACCAATCTGTATCTATTTGCCATATGAAGGAGGTGCTGGTGGACAACCAGGTAGTTAATCTGTTTAAAAGGAACCTATTTGCGTGGGAAGAGGAGGTGTGGGAGGCCATCACTACAGCAATAAGACTATTACAAACTACATCCTCGGAGGAGGATTCTCTTAGATGGAACTGGGAGGCTAAAGGTTTATTTTCTGTTAAACAAACCTATGAAAAAATCGAAATGCATAACAACTCAGGGGATTTAGGGATTTCTAAAATTCTGGGGAATTTGGCACCCCCTAAGGTAGAATTGTTCTCCTGGTTTGCTATAGAAGGGGCAATAAAGACGAGAGATTTACTACTCAAAAGGAAAATTGTGAATCCAAATTCGGTACCTAAGGAATGCCCAATGTGCAAAGTCGAGAAAGAATCAGCGGATCATGTGCTGGTGGGATGCAAAGTGAGTAGTCAGATCTGGGACAGGGCAGTGCTATGGTGGGGGATGACCTGGGTGTGTCCCCAGTCGGTGAGTGCATGTTTTCAGTGGTGGTGGTTTACCCATAGGAAAGGAAAAGTGAGAAGGATCTGGAGGCTTACCTTTTTTGCGGTAATATGGTCTCTTTGGCTTGCAAGAAACGAATGTATCTTTAAGGAAGGTGAGGTTAACCAAGAAGCAATTTTCAATCTCGTCGAAGCAAGAACTGCGTCGTGGGCAAAAGCGGCATTAGATCTGGAACATTACCATCACTCAGACATCATAAGAGATTTGCAGGGTCTAATATCAGCTATCAATTCAAATTCGGGGAGGCGGCACTCCAGAATCCAGCGGCGTCTCAATCCCTAGAAGGATAATCAGTCGGGGGAGATCGAGCTCAAGAGCAAGGCGGGCAGTGGGATCTCAGTCAGGTCCTACCTAGAGGGTGCGGAGAAAGGGGTCCGGGGAAGGCATCGAGTATCCAGAGCGTTTGGTAGGAGTTGTAGGTGTGTCTCTCAGCGGTTTCCCATCCTAGTGCTAGGGGTATGTTATCGGGGGAAGTTTGATGGTTGCCAAAGGGATATCATGCAGTGGGAGTAGGTGTAGTTATGATCAAGAGCAGTTGGTGTTGGGGCAAAGCTTTAATCTCGCTTCAGAGATTTCTTGTGGTCGGGCAGTTTCTGAGCTTGAGCGGGCTGGAGCATGGGTTATATTTCTTGTGGGGAAAAGGGGGTGTGGGTTGATTCATTGTCAATGCTTATTGTGTATTTGTAAATGTTGTACTTATTCTATCATAAATAAAATTTCTGTTTCAAAAAAAAAAAAACTTGATATTATGAACAATGCGACCGATGCGATCTACTAGCCGTGGCTAGGAAATATCTCTACTAGCCGTGGCTAGGAATATTCCGATAGGGATTCTTGATACGATATACGAGAACGGACTTATGATAGGGTTCTCGGGATGGTCGCTCCATCCACGACATTGTGCACAATGGGGGTTACTTGGGCCCTCCCGACGTTACTACTTGGGGAACGTTAGGACAGGATTTGGGTTAGTCAGTCGGCCAACTACTACCCTCTTCCCCTATCGACGATACTTGACTTTACTTGGAACGGACTTATGATGGGGTTCCAATGACTTATCTTTGCAACAATAATTATGCTTACCTGGAATGGACTTATGACGGGACCCACGGAATATTCATACCACGAATCAAATATAATAACTTGGAATGGACTTATGATGGGATTCCAAGGAACATCGATGTCATGAACACTAAGTGAACACTTGAAATGAGATGTGTCGACTTGGAATAGACTTACTATGGAATTCCAAGGGGGAACTCACCCAATGAACAAAAAGGGCAATCTAAAAGAAAGTGTACCAAAGTAAGACATAAATTGTACAAAAGAAAGAAAATGAGTGAACATCTCAAGTGTTAACAAAATATGTAAGTTAAGCAATTAACTCCATGGATAGGTGGGGAGGTTTGGGAGTGGTGTGTGTGCTACGGTTACCCTTATACGCGTTGCGCATATTCTTGATAGCTCCCTTGGTTACTTCCTTTCGGTAGAAAGTTGGTTGCGACGATTTGAGAGAGAGTGCTGGATTAGCCATTAGGCTAGACACCCTTACTTCCCTTGTACTTGAGGAGATTAGTTGGCAGACTTGTAGCTCGTTCGCTTTTACTACTTTGTGTTTCTCTCTCTTACTCTCTCTACTGCTTTACTACTTGTGTTGTCCTCTACTGCTGCTTTTCCTCTACAGCTTTTACTTGTGCTGACCCTCCTAGGCATGCACCACCCGTGCATGTTTGATATTGGTCAGGATTTTATCTACTGAGCCTGTGGTTTGCTCAGACCTTCGTGGTCCTCCCCCTTTCAGGTTATTTGCAGGGATTCCTCTGAGTTGTTGAGCTTGGAGTTTAGTCATCTTCCGGGTTTTCAGGGATCTTGCAGCAGGATCTCTTTGCACTTTTGTTAGCTCCCGAGGGTGAGATGTACCCTCACTTCTCTTTTGTTCAGCACTTCAATTGTAGTCGTCTAACATTTGTTTCTACCTTCTGCTTTTCTATTCATATTGTATAATGAATGTAATGAGAAATTGAATGAAGTGCATAGATACTACAAGTGTTGATCTCCCCTGCTTCTATTTAAATTGTTTTAAAAAATGGTTTGAAAATCCGGGGCGTGACAACTTGGTATCAGAGCTTTCGGTTCGAATACCTTGGAACCGTGGGGAGACATCTAGTCTCCATGGGTTTTCTTGGTCATTACATCGTTCTTTGATCGTGTCTGTGTGCTCGTGATGCACTCTTGCTTCTTGATTCCGCTTCTTGTTGATACTCTGTTTATTCTGTCTCCTTCCACGGATGTCGAGTTTCTCCATCCCTGGTAAGTCGAGTGTTGGTCATGGTGGCAAGTTCAGTTGCCTTGTAGTTGTTGAAAATCTTGGTATCCCTATCTTTGGTATCTTCGATGCATTCTTTGGCAGTCTTCGTGCTGATGTGGTCTCCTATAGGATTGCTAGAGTCGAGTCGGTATCTGAATAGATTGAAACCCTTTGGAAAATTTCGATGTGATTGTAGTGGTTTCTCTTACCTTGTCGTTGTGTAGGTAAGAATCTCGACCTTATGAGGACATAGTAGAATTCTCTTGGGAAGTTCTGGCACTAGTCAGTGATTCTTAGCACCTTGTTGAGCCCTTTGAGAGTAGGTGGCATGATCATTGGGGTTTTGTGAGGCAAATTCCGAGAAATTGTGGTGAGATTGACTTGGTCCGTAGGAATTCACGCTTGTCCCACGTTTTAATGAGGTCTTTAAGGTGAAATTGTGATTTTATGGTTTTCCTCTTTTAAGGAGGTTGAGTTGCCTGCGTTGACCTGTGAAGTGAGATGTCCCAACGCCTTTGTTCGTTAGCACGCGAGTGTGAGTGCGGTGGTGACGCATCCTTTCGCCTGGACGTGGTTTCGCGATGATTTATAGTCGGTAAAATCGTTCGAGATTCGATGTAGACATTTGTGAATTAAAGTTTGGAGTTGTTGTTTTCATGGAAACCAGACGCTTTGTGGAAGCTGCTTGTTCTTCTTGTGCTTTTTTTGAACTTCGCGGTGACCTGGTTGATTGCTAGTCGTGTACTAGCCTCTCGAAAAGATTTCTTTACTCGGCTTTTCTCTGCCCGATGGCATGCGCTGTGCAGTTGCAGTAAATCTCAGATGTGATTCTCGTGTATCCTATTAGTTAGGTCTCGATCCCGTGTTACAATGCTCCCTGGCTGTGTCCAATTTGTTCTTGGGCGGCAGCGCTCCATCAGTGCGGCCTTGTCTAGGTCGGCTAGTTGATTCCCTACCTCGTGTGATTATGATCACTTGTTTCTTCGGATCTGTTCTTGTGCGGCATGGTGACGACAGTACGACAAGTTTGTGCCCAGCGCAGTAATAGACGATTTAATCCCGCACCTACGTTCTGCAATGTCTTATTCCAATCGGCGACGCTTTAGCTCGGTAATACCCCAGCATAGTTGTGTTCTCGTTTAGCTGGCTCTAATTCGTCCATTTGTTTCTGCGGCCATGTTTCCATTCGGCTATTTCCTTTACACGGCAATAGATGCTATTCAGATGGAGCACTTTTCTATTCGGTTCTGTTCACCGTGAACTCTTTTTGGCAACGTCTTTCGTGGAAATCACCCTATCTTGTTCTGTTCAACTGTGTCCGGCTCGGCGGTGAATTTAATGTCCACACCCAATCGGGAGTTGTCCCTCTTCTCTTCTGCGTGGCACTTGGCTTGATTGACACCGGCGTTCTTTCGTTGTGATCTTTCGTACCTCGCTGATTGACATGTTCGGACTTTTGTCTCTTGCGTGGTTGATTCGTGGAATCCCCGTTGAATGATAGTCTCTCTGTGACTTACCCGTTGATTATGTCATAACCGTGCGGCCCCTCCTTCGAGTAATGTGTTGAAAGTAAACTGTGGAGCGTGGACTTCAAGGCATAGTGTGGACCAATTGCGATACCGTCTCCGGTAAATAGCAGAGTTGCGCAGTGGTAATAAGTAAATTCAAGTTGGCAAATTGTATGTTTCTAGACTTCGGTTTGAGAGAGGAACCAATCTTGGCGATGCTCCTGTTGGCATCCACTCCTTCATTTCAGCGGTTTGTTTGGCGGTGTGGCGACTCTCGTGCAAATATCGCTTCTCTTCTTTGGAATTGTGTTGGGTGAAACCCCTCTGTTGGGTTCACGGTCTCTTGGTGGGCATCTTGACCGAGTGTCAAAGTTCTTCGTGTTATTCCAGTTGCTGACAATGAACGACGTTTATCTTGCCTCCACTTGTTCAGTTGGATGTGCTCTTGGAATTCCTATCGATCTCGCGAATTATTTTGGAACCCGAGACATTGGGTAGATCGTGGTAGATTGTGAGTGAGTGGTTGAGTCGTCTATTCTTGCACCTTGTGTGTAGAATCGACTGCGTGTGTTATTCTTTTGATCGTGTGACTATGGATGACCCAAGGAGGTTGAGTGGAGTACGTGTCCGACCGGCACATCTGTCATTCAAATCCTTGTGTCACTTGATGTCACATTGGGTGTGTATGTGGGGACATATATGTCCACCAATATATATATATGCGTGGGGGTGTTCGTGGGAAACAGTGGCACGAAAATTTTGTGAAAATACACGTATGAAAATGGCGAGACAATAATAATAATGAAGATCGACGATCGTATTCCCATCCATGTTTCGTTGCTCTTTTATACTTGTTGTTGTATTCGACTACCGGCTTCCTATGTTTGAAATTTTGGAGCATCTATTATTTGTCGTACTCTTGATGAGACTGATTGTTGTACCAACGCGTCCGCACCATCTCAGGAGTTGTCCCTTTGACCCTTTGTGCGACACACGGTTTGGTTTGGCTTGACTTCTACAAATTGTTGACTCCTAGTTCTTAAGAGAAATGTTTCACCTATGGTTTCACCGTGCATGAGTGGTTGTCTCTTGAGAACGATTGTTTACTTGTCGTTGCCCTCTTGTTTGTTGGTAGTTTTCTTGGAAAACTTTTTGGTTGTTTGATTGATTGTTGATTGGTTCCTTGGGAAATATTGTTCCCCTTGTTGTGCGTTGCAAATTGTTGATCAATTTCTTTCAAGAAGTATGACTCCCTTCGTTGTTGCATCATTGTTGAGTTGACGACCGTATCGATGTCCCTTGTATCGGGAAGTATCCCTTTCGATCTTGTCATGTGGTTCATGGTATGGATATGCATTTTGTTCTTCGGTGTTTCGATGCACTTCTATTCTTAGTAAATTTCGGGGACAAAATTCTTTTAAGGAGGTTGAGATGTGACGACCTAATATTTCAAAAGTAAATTTTAAATGAAAACATACATTTTCAATCAATTTATTCTTGGAAAAGGAGTTTTCATAGTGACCGGTGAAGGTTGGAGTGGTTAGAGTTCCCGGTAGTGGATTGGCATTGCATTGGGTCGTTCCGACAAAGTGTCGAGGGCCTTCTAGGCCTATTACAACCCCAAGGTATTTTCTGAATTCGAATATGTTCTTCACCAATGTCGTAGAAAATTTGATTACAGATCCAACGCAACTTGAATCGTCTCAATCAGAGTTCGGACGAAGAAGTTATGACCAAACTACTCTCGGAATCATTTTTTTTCTAGAGGTTTCATCCGGACCACTCATTTGCTTCGTTCGGACGATGGGTCCCGAAAAATGAAATTTTGGTTCGGGAGGTTTCGTCCGGACCATGGGGGTCTTCGTCCGAACCATGGGGTCTTCGTCCGAACCATGGGGGTTTCGTCCGGACGACCATGACCTTCGTCCGGACGACGGTCTGCTGAGTTGCGAAAAATCGCCCTTATTAAGGGTATTTTGGTACTTTTTGCCCATGGGGATATATAAGGCTCCCATATTTCGTGGAACTCTTCATTTCTTCTTCCTCCCTCAACCTTAATCTCTCTCACCTCTCTCTCCATCCACCATTAAACCTCCATTGAAGCCGAATCGAAAAGCTTCGATTTGGAGGGCTTTTGATGCCCGGATCAAATTTTGCGAAGGAGAAACCTCGCTCCTAGCGGCCGGATCTACGCCCTAGGTACCATTGTTTTCTCACCTCTCCAAAAATCGAAGTTAGGGTGAAGGTGAAGGTGCTCGGATGAAGATTTTACAAGGAGGAACGTCGTTCCCCTCACCGAGGGCTTTCCGGTGCCGACCATATCTTTTCCATCCGACGATTTTGGGTTTTTCGGCGACTCTCCGGCGAAGGGCTATGGAGAAACGTTCAACATGAAGGTCGTAGAGGGTGATGAGAGCTACGCGATGGTGGGTTGGACATGTGGCGCGGCGGTGGCAACTTTTCCGGCAACATTCCGGCGACTACTCTGGCGATTACTCCGGTGGGTAAATTCTTGACCTCTATTGAATGTGCGCGTGCGTGTGTGTAGTTCCATAGTTATAATTTGAATTCCCGTCGGTTTGTAATCGTGTAGTACTTTAGAAATCCGTAGGATCACTTACCTCGATGAGTCGACTTGTGTACCTTGAGATGACTAGAATGGATATAATAATCATGCGATGAGAGAATGGTTAATTGGAGGTCAAATTGTGGCTACTTGACTAGATAGCGTATCCTAGGAGTGTGATGACGATAAGTGCTTGACTAACGACCTCATGAATCATAAATACTCTTTTAGTAAAATCTACCATCACTTGATTACCGTGAGACTTGAGTTGGGAAGTCGTTGGTTGAGTCGGGTCAAACGGTGCCTACATACCTCGCAAGATAGTGTGCTAATAACTTAACCAAGAATCCTTAAATGATACGTACTGGAATTGAGGTCAAAGGGCGGTATTGGGTAAAGTGGGGATCTTATTGGTTGTGTGAAGTCTCGCTTGGCATCTCCAAGGTCAGAGACATGGACTCGCCCACTCATGTGTAGAGTATGAACTTGAAGCGGGTGGTCGAACTTGATGGCCACCCCGAATGAAATAACCTTGTGAGTTGCCTCCCTTGACATGGTCAAGGTTGATCTTACGATGCGAAATCCGGTGAGATGTATAATTATTCAATGAACTTCCAAAATAGAGGATGTGCCTACCAAAGACTACTCGCGTACTATCTTGAACCTATCACCCCTAAAGAAAGAAGTAAGAGCGATGACTTCTGTGTGCATACTAGCGTTGGCTAGGAGATTAGTGGTGGAGAATGGGAATGTGAATGCAACAATGAAACGGTGGTAATAATAGAGGAAGTGACAACTTGGCTAATGATAAGGTCAATGGAATGGGGGAAACACTAGCATGGCTAGGAATCACAAAACATGAAACACTAGCGTTGGCTAGGAGAAATGCAGATGACATAATTAAATGGAATGAGAAAGACTAGCGTTGGCTAGGGAGGCATATAAAATACAACATACTCGCTTTGGATAGGAAACACGAATGATAGTAACGTAATAACTTGATATTACGAACAATGCGACCGATGCGATCTACTAGCTGTGGCTAGGAAATATCTCTACTAGCCGTGACTAGGAATATTCTGATCGGGATTCTTGATACGATATACGAGAACAAACTTATGATGGGATTCTCGGGATGGTCGCTCCATCCACGACATTGTGCACAATGGGGGTTACTTGGGCCCTCCCGACGTTACTTGGGGAATGCTACGACAGGATTTGGGTTAGTCAGTCAGCTAACTACTACCCTCTTCCCCCTATCGATGATACTTGACTTTACTTGGAATGGACTTGTGATGGGGTTCCAATGACTTATCTTTGCAACAATAATTATGCTTACCTGGAATGGACTTATGATGGAACCCACGGAATATTCATACCTCGAATCAAATATAATAACTTGGAATGGGCTTATGATGGGATTCCAAGGAACATCGATGTCATGAACACTAAGTGAACACTTGAAATGAGATGTGTCGACTTGGAATAGACTTACGATGGAATTCCAAGGGGGAACTCACCCAATGAACAAAAAGGGCAATCTAAAAGAAAGTGTACCAAAGTAAGACATAAATTGTACAAAAGAAAGAAAATGAGTGAACATCTCAAGTGTTAACAAAATATGTAAGTTAAGCAATTAACTCCATGGATAGGTGGTGAGGTTTGGGAGTGGTGTGTGTGCTATGGTTACCCTTATACATGTTGCGCAGATTCTTGATAGCTCCCTTGGTTACTTCCTTTTCGTAGAAAGTTGGTTGCGACGATTTGAGAGAGAGTGGTGGATTAGCCGTTAGGCTAGACACCCTTACTTCCCTTGTACTTGAGGAGGTTAGTTGGCAGACTTGTAGCTCGTTCGCTTTTACTACTTTGTGTTTCTCTCTCTTGCTCTCTCTACTGCTTTACTACTTGTGTTGTCCTCTACCGCTGCTTTTCCTCTACATCTTTTACTTGTGCTGACCCTCCTAGGAATGCACCACCCGTGCATGTTTGATAGTGGTCGGGATTTTATCTACTGAGCTTGTGGTTTGCTCAGACCTTCGTGGTCCTCCCCCTTTCAGGTTATTTGCAGGGATTCCTCTGAGTTGTTGAGCTTGGAGTTTAGTTAGCTTCCGGGTTTTCAGGGATCTTGCAGCAGGATCTCTTTGCACTTTTTTTAGCTCCCGAGGGTGGGATGTACCCTCACTTCTCTTTTGTTCAACACTTCAATTGTAGTCGTCTGGCATTTGTTTCTACCTTCCGCTTTTCTATTCATATTGTATAATGAATGTAATGAGAAATTGAATGAAGTGTATAGATACTACAAGTGTTGATCTCCCCTGCTTCTATTTAAATTGTTTTAAAAAAAGGTTTGAAAATTCGGGGCATGACAAGCGTGGTGGTGATTCTCAGTCAGTAAACCACGAGGGAAATGATGATCGTCGATGCTATCAGTGTGGTAAGCCTGGTCATTTGGCTAGGAATTGTTCAAGCAAGAGTGATGGTGTTCCACAAGTTCGATGCTTTTCATGTGGTGAGTGGGGGCACAAATCTCCACAATGCCCAAAACAGCAAGGACTGACAACTTCTTCGGTGGGTAATGCGCCAGCAGGGATAGTTAAAGGGAAGGGTGTATCTACTGCTCTTGGGAGAGTTTTTGCTTTGACCAAAAAGGAGGTGGAGGCATCGCCCGATGTTATCACAGGTACTTTTCCTTTAGCTGGACATCATGCACGTATTTTATTTGATTCTGGAGCTACCCATTCTTTCGTGTCATCGTCCTTTAGTGGTAAGTTGGGCAAGTCTGCAGTTGCATTATCTTGTGCTCTATCGATTGCAACTACAGTGGGTAAAACAATTATTGTGAGTCTATGCTACCCAAACTGTGAGTTCATGGTTGGGAAAAAATTTTTCTATGTGGATTTTATACCGATTCCGATGGTGGACTTTGATGACATCTTGGGAATGGATTTTCTATCACTCCATCATGTGGTGATTGATTGTCTTCGCAAGGAGATTATTTTTAAAGTTCCGGGGAAAGAAGAAGTGAAGATTTTTGGCGAGAAGGTGTTGGGCAATGCTTAACTTATATCTTGTATCCATGCCAGAACCTTGTTACACAAGGGATGCCAGGGCTATTTGGCGTATATAGTGGATACTCAGCATGAGGAGGTGCGCATTGCTGATATTCCTGTGGTGCGGGAATTTGAGGATGTGTTTCTGGATGAGCTTCCAGGGATTGTGCCAGATCGAGAGATCGAATTTACCATAGAATTGGTACCTGGCGCTAGTCCGATTTCCATTGCGCCATACAGAATGGCACCAACGGAATTATTTGAATTGAAGGTGCAACTGAAGAATTATTTGGAAAAGGGTTTCATTCAACCTAGTATGTCTCCATGGGGTGCACCTGTGTTGTTTGTGAAGAAGAAGGACGGAACAATGAGGATATGCATTGATTACCGTCAATTAAACTGTCACGCTTCGGATTTTCAAGCCATTTTTTGAGGACATTTAATAAATGGGGAAGCAACAAGGTTCATCGCATAAGGAAATAAATTCTAGCTTACCACACTTCCCATTGCATCACATACGAAAATCCGAAGGTGAATGAATAATTACCAACATAAGTTTCAAACCATAGAATGGGTAGAAGAGAATAAAGTGCCAATGTTTGAGTTATTACAAAACATGAGTTTAGTACAACCCTCAAAATGGGGTATTTCCAAAACCAAAACAAATGCAAAAGTCTTGAGTAATAGCAAAATTCTAAAATCTTCAAAGAGTTCCCAAGTCTTCAAATACCGAGTTCTTTCCTGTGGAACCTAGAAAGAAAGGGTGTGTCACGCCAAAGTAGGAAATATCTATAGCCTAGCATGCTCAAGATCGGTGTGAACAAGTGTGTGAATGAAGGGCATGCAACACGTACATATGTGTAAAACATGACAAAGGCGATGATCCACTACTACCATAATACTCCAAACCATAAATACATGCCAACTATGACAACAAGAGTACTAGGACAAATGCCCACAAAACATGCATATGAGTTACCATCTCTTTTCTTGACATAAACATATGCATTCATCATTTTCTCTTTGATTTCATATCGTGAATGACCCTTGGGATCCCATCATAAGTCCACCCCAAGTCATTCCATTAGTTCAACCATCATGTTTCATTATCATGGATACGCCATGGAGTCCCATCATAAGTCCACTCCAGGCTATCCTAGTCCAACGTGTCGTTGTGTCATGTAACGAGTAATAGGGTAGGATTAGTGTAGTAGGCGGCCAAACCCACTAACTATCCTTCCGTCGTTCCCCAAGTAATCGCTGGGAGGGCCAAGGTACCCCCATTGTGCATAATGTCGTGGATGGCGCGACCATCTTGGAAACCCCATCATAAGTCCGTTTCCGTATGCCATATAGATGAAATCCCTATCGTTATGTCACCTAGCCAAAGCTAGTCAATTGTATCATTCGCGTAAGTCACCGTGTCAAGTTCGTTGAGTTAATCACGTTATAGTCCTAGCCAATGCTAGTAATTTCCTTGTCAATGCTATGATTTCCAATGAGTTCCATGCTTGACTCAATGACACAATAATTAGCCGAACATGCAATCCCGTAAATTTTCGCACATAGCCTATGTGCCCAACACATCAATTCTACATGAATTATGTTCAATTGCATGAATACATACTCAATTCTATCACGGGACATCCAATTTACCAAAACCCCTAATTTGTGAAAGTTAGGGTTTTTCTCAAATTTGGGGGTTTTCACCCAAAAGACTTAAACATGAAATTGAATCCATGGAAATGCAATTAACCACATGAGATGCATAAACCCTCAACCAATTTCATGAACCAAACTCAAACACTAGAACAATTTTACTATTTTACAACTAGGCATGAAATTGACGGAATTTAAAGATATTCTCAAGGGGATAAGGAACGACACAATCAAAAGCAAGCTAAAAATAGATAAATCCTACCTCAAGGAGCTTTCCAAAAATCTCTAGAATTCGAAACTTGGCGGGAGGACGAACTATGGTGCTTCCCGGATAGCCCTCGGTGTGTAGAACACACTTTATTCTTGGGATTTCTTCAAAAAACCTCTTGGAAGGTCCTGAAATTTTAGAGACAAGTGAGAGAGATATAGAATGGAGGTAGAGAGAGTTTAATGGTGGCTAGGGTTGTCACAAATGAAGAAGATGGAGTAAATTCGGACTCCCTTTGATATATATATACCCCCACACTTGATTTTTCCAAAACACCCTTAATGAGAACCAAACAGCACGAAAATTGGCTTTCACGACTGGTCGACGGATTTGGCTCGACCAGTCGAGGCTATTTAGAATGCCTCTCTGATATACGGCGACCGGTCGACGTGGGTATCGTGTACCGATCGACACCTTATGCAATGCCCACTGAACTATCCCGACCGGTCGACCGAAATTTCGTGTACCGGTCGGCCTTATAAAAAATTAAAAGAAAACTTGAAACGTCGATAACTTTTTCGTCCGACCTTTGATTGAGGTGATTCAAGTCTCGTTGGATTCGTAATCGAATTCTCTATCATTTTCTAGGGTCAACCACCTTAAGATCGCGATAAGAGTTTAAGATAAAATAATTCAAGATTCCTAATTTAATTGAAAATGTGATTTAAACTCCGAAAATACTTTATAAAACACGGGTCGTTACATCTCAACCACCTTAAAAGAATTTCGTCATCGAAATTTCTTAAGGTAAGAGTACGAAAGATAATACAAACTTGACTCGAACAAACGCAAATCAAATAATTCCGAATACTTGCTACGAATTTCGTCTTCTCGCTCCCACGTCGCCTCTTCCGTACCATGATTGCTCCACAACACCTTCAACAAAGGGATTGTCTTCCCATGTAGCACTTGCTCCCGTGAATCAATAATGTGTATCGACTTTTCTTCGTAGGATACATCGGCCTCCAACTCAACATTCGACCAATTGATGACGTGCGATGGATCCGGCTCGTACTTACGCAACATAGAAATATGAAAAACGTCGTGAACGTTGGAAATATTTGACGGCAAAGCAAGGTGGTACGCGACTTCCCCAATCTTCTCGATGAATCAAACAGTCCAATGAAACGCGACATCAACTTTCCCTTTTTCCCAAAACGCGAAATGCCACGACGAGGAGAGACCTTAAGAAACACATGGTCACCAATTTCGAACGATAAAGGAGTACGATGTCTATCGGTATAACTTTTGTAGCGACTCTGGGTGGTAAGTAATCTCTGACGTATCGATTTGATCTGCTCGGTGATCTACTATGTCATCTCCGACCCAGCAATAGTGGACTCACCAACGTCTAACCAACAAACGGGGGATCTACACGGCCTACCGTACAAGGCTTCAAAAGGTGCCATACCAATACTCGAATGGAAACTGTTGTTGTAAGCAAACTCGATCAATGGCAAATGATCTACCCAACTCCCATGAAAGTCTAACACGCAAGCTCGCAACATATCCTCCAAAATCTGTATCGTACGCTCTGACTGACCGTCGGTCTGAGGATGAAAAGCGGTACTGAACATAAGCTTCGAACCAAGAGAAGCCTTCAAACTACGCCAAAAGCGTGAAGTGAATCGAGTATCTCTATCGGATATGATAGAAGACGGAACTCCATGATGTCGAATGATCTCCTGAACATACAACCGGCTCAAAGAATCGACAGACTGAGTAACCCGAATCGGTAAGAAATGGGCGGTCTTCGTCAAACGATCAACAACAATCCAAATAGCGTCCTGACCACCCGGCGATCTAGGAAAATCTGAAGCAAAATCCATCGTCACGTGCTCCCATTTCCACTCGGCAATAGGCAACGGCTGAAGCAAACCGGCTGGGTGTTGATGCTCGGCTTTCACTTGCTGGCAAGTAAGGCATTTGGACACGAACACGGCTACATCCCTCTTCATTCCCGACCATCAAAACTGACGCCTAAGATCGTGATACATCTTTGTGTCTCTTGGATGAACAGCTAATGGCAAATGATGAAACTCGTATAGATTACCTCCATGGCAAGACGAAGGAACAAACAACCGGCCACAAAAACGCAAACTAGTATTGGCATGTATCATTCATCCCCTACGCGCATCCCCGCTAAGAAACTTTGCTCAAGACTCCGAGGCCTCTGAATCATCGGCCTGTGCCTCAGTATCCCAACGTGATAGCTCTAAATGAATAAACAGGCTGCACAACGTGGCTTGCTCTCCAACTTCTTCGACATGTAATACGAACGAACCCAAATCCTCCATGGACTTCCAACCATGCAAGGCTAGACTATCAAGATGACAAGATTTCCGACTCAACACGTCGGCCACAACATTAGCCTTACCCGGATGATAGTGTAGCTCGAAATCGTAATCCTCTAAGTGCTCCATCCACCGTCGTTGTCGCAAGTTCAACTCCTTCTGTGTGAACAAATACTTCAAGCTCTTGTGATCCGAGAACACTTCAAATTTTTCGCCATACAGATAATTCCTCCACATCTTCAATGCAAATACGATAGCTACAAGTTCTAGATCGTGCGTCAGATAATTTCTCTCATGAATCTTCAGCTGCCTCGAACCATAGGCAACGACTTTCTCCTCTTGCATCAACACACATCCCAAACCATCATGAGAAGCATCACAATAGACAGAGTAGCCAACTCCCCTCTCAGGTACTATAAGAATCGGTGCCGAAGTCAATCGCCTCTTTAGCTCCTTAAAATCCATCTCACACGAGTCATCCCAAGCAAATGGAACATCCTTTCGGGTCAAACGAGTCATAGGCGTGGCTAATCGTGAGAAATCTAAGACGAAGCGTCGGTAGCAACTGGCTAGCCCAAGAAAACTGCGAACATCGAACACACTTTGTGGACGCGGCCACAAAGAAACGACATCAACCTTACTAAGATCAACTGATACTCCTCTTCGCGATACAACGTGACCAAGGAATTTCACCTCCGGAAGCAAAAACTCACATTTACTGAGTTTAGCATACAAACGGTGCTCTCGCAGCAACTCTAACACAACCCGAAGATGAACATGGTGCTCCTCCTCTGACGTAGAGTAAATAAGAAGATCGTCAACAAACAACGCCACGAAACGATCGAGATGAATACAGAAGATATGGTTCATTAGATTCATGAACATCGCTGGAGCATTAGTCAAGCCGAATGGCATGACAACAAACTCGTAGTGGCCATAATGAGTACGAAACGCTGTCTTCGGAATATCTTCTGCCCGAATAAGCAACTGATGGTAGCCCGATCGCAAATCAATCTTTGAGAAACAAGTGGAACCACGAAGCTGATCGAATAAATCGTCAATCCTCGGCATCGGATATTTGTTCTTTATGGTAACACGGTTCAACTTCCGATAATCGATACACAATCGTAAAGACTCGTCTTTCTTTTTGGCGAACAACACTAGAGCACCCCACGGTGACGAACTAGGGCGACTAAAACCCAACTCATAAAGATCCTGCAACTGAGACTTCAACTCCTGCAACTCGGCTGGTGCAAACCGATAAGGTGGTATTGAAATAGGTGAAGTACCAGGCAATAAATCAATAAAAAACTCTACCTCTCGCTTAGGCGGCAAACCTGGTAACTCCTCCGCAAATACATCCGGAAACTCACAAACAACCAAGGGCAACTCACCATAGCGTGAAGGATCATCATCTAAGCTGAGACTGGCAAGCAAACAACTGACAGAATCGCGGTCTCTGGGATCATAAAAACAAGAATCGACTGATTCTTTCCTATCGCCATATATATAAAAATAAACTCCCTCAGGAGAGAAGACCCGCACCCGACGTCGGTGGCAATCGATGTTGGCGGAAGGTAGACAACCAATCCATCTCCAAAATGAGATCAAACACGGACATACCCAAAACGATGAAGTCGAATGTAAAACGGTGGTCCTCTAGCGTCAACTTGCAATTTCTGCAGTCCCGGTCCAACCGGACATGACCTCCTACAGGAGTATCCACAAACAAGGGTGGATCCAAGACGTCCACGCCCAACTCCAATGCATGGATGAATGATGCAGCTATGAAAGAATGCGATGCACCCGAATCGAAAAGAACATTGGCCCACGAATTATAGATAAGAAACATACCCCGAACAACAGAAGTCTCTGGCTGGGGCTGAGAAGTGGAAGGAAGAGAAGCTGTTGGGATGGCAAAAGCTCTGCCATGAGTCGTCGGACCCTGGTGGTAACCGCCTCTCTACTGGAACTGCTGGAATGGTCTGGCAGGCGTCGCAACCCCGCTAGCACGAGAAGCCTGAGCTAAAGCTGTTGGTCCTAACTGATGAGAACGCTGATGCCCACCCCGGGGCTGCTGCACTGAACCTGCCTCACTACGATCACCTGCTCTCCCTGGACAATCTCTGGCCATGTGACCCACCTGGTCACACCTGAAACAAGCTGAGGCTCTACAATCTACTCGCATATGCCCCGTCTGAAGGCATCAGTGACAAACAATAAAGCTCTTCGCTGAACCTGCACCACTCTGTGATCTCTGGCCTTTCGAAAAGTGAGATGACTCCCTCTAGCACTTTCTCCCGAAACTGCCTGATGATGAACTCGAGTTTGAAGCCTGTCAACGCGGATCCTAAACCTTCACCTCTCTCGGCTGCTCCCTCCTCGGTTTAATAGCCCTTGCACAATCAACAATGTCAGCAAACACACAGATACGCTGGCTCATCACCAGCCGTTGAACAGAAGAGTGAAGACCCTTCTCGAAGCGCTTACACTTTCTCTCCTCTGTACTCACCAGATCAGTAGCAAATCGTGATAGTGCCTAAAACCACGTGGCATACTGGGACACAGTCATCGTCCCCTGCTCCAACCGCTCCAACTGCTCGCGTAACTGCTCTCTAAAGCTCTCCGGAAAGTATTGTCCCTCAAAGACAGACTGAAAATCAACCCAAGTCATCCTACGAATAGGATCCAAAATAGCCTATGGATCAGCATCTCCACCGGCGAGCAAACTGGCACGACGCATCTATAGAATGGAACTCCACCACTGACTAGCCTCTCCAGTCAGCTGGTACGTAGCAAATGAGATCCACAACTTATCCTCCCCGATCTCTAAAGTGTCCAACACCTTTCTCACCGCGAACAACCAATGATCAGCTTCGAAGGGATCGCCTTCACCATTGAACTTCGGAGGATCCATGCACCTAAATTCCCGCAATGCCTCTATAGTACGATTTCCCGCGTTCTCTCACGGAGCAACAAGTCCACGGTTAGCTTCGACCATGGCGGTCGCAATCTCTCGAGCAAATTGACCAGGAACCACAAATCCCTCAGGAACCGGAACGACAGGAGGTGCCTCGTCCTCCAACCCGCTCATCCTATCATTAACCTCTTTACTATGAGCGTCTTGGGCATGCGCACCCCGGCGACCACGACCCGCTCTTCTACCACGACAATAAGCCATTTCTACAAGAGAGTAACGAACACGATAAGAATAGAGCACAAGACAAGGCTCGAATGGGTAGTTCAACCAATAACGTAAGGCTCAATCAAAGAGAAGGATACTCAATCAGATCAACAACGGATTCTCATAACTAATGGAACCAATTAACAGGGCTACACCCAAAGAAAGAAACAATGCACATGCATACTCAACAACTCACACATAAGCCTATGTATCATGCCACTGTATGCTTTACACCTTCAAGACACATGCTAGATGATGCAAATAATGCAAATAATGCTCAATACAACCTATAGAGACTAAGAGTCTCCCCAAAGGCCTAAGTTTTCGAAACCGAAAGCTCTGAAACCAAGTTGTCACGCCCCGGATTTTCAAGTTATTTTTTAGGACATTTAATAAATGGGGAAGCAACAAGGTTCATCGCATAAGGAAATAAATTCTACCTTACCACACTTCCCATTGCATCACATATGAAAATCCGAAGGTGAATGAATAATTACCAACATAAGTTTCAAACCATAGAATGGGTAGAAGAGAATAAAGTGTCAATGTTTGAGTTATTACAAACCATGAGTATAGTACAACCCTCAAAATGGGGTATTTCCAAAAACAAAACAAATGCAAAAGTCTTGAGGAATAGCAAAATTCTAAAATCTTCAAAGAGTTCCCAAGTCTTCAAATACCGGGTTCTTTCTTGTAGAACCTAAAAAGAAAGGGCGTGTCACGCCAAAGTAGGAAATATCTATAGCCTAGCATGCTCAAGATCGGCGTGAACAAGTGTGTGAATGAAGGGCATGCAACACGTGCATATGTGTAAAACATGACAAAGGCGATGATCCATTACTACCATAATACTCCAAACCATAAACACATGCCAACTATGACAACAAGAGTACTAGGACAAATGCCCACAAAACATGCATATGAGTTACCGTCTCTTTTCTTGACATAAACATATGCATTCATCATTTTGAAAACTTGAAACATCGATAACTTTTTTGTCCGACCTACGATTGAGGTGATTCAAGTCTCGTTTGATTCGTAATCGAATTCTCTATCATTTTCTAGGGTCAACCACCTTAAGATCGCGATAAGATTTTAAGATAAAATAATTCAAGATTCTTAATTTAATTGAAAATGCGATTTAAACTCCGAAAATACTTTATAAAATATGGGTCGTTACATGAACAAGGTGACAGTGAGGAATAAATATCCTCTACCCAGAATCGATGATCTATTCGACCACTTGCAGGGAACTACAGTGTTTTCGAAAATTGACTTGCGGTCGGGCTATCATCAGCTTAAAATCAAAGATAGTGACGTTCCCAAGTCAGCTTTTCGGACTCACTATGGACACTTTGAGTTCCTGGTTATGCTTTTTGGGCTAACTAATGCTCCAACGGTCTTCATGAATTTGATGAATTGGGTTTTCAACCCTATCTTGATGTGTTCGTTGTGGTTTTCATCGATGACATTCTGATTTATTCTCGGTCAGAAGAGGAGCATGAACAACACTTGAGGATCGTACTCCAGACCTTGAGAGAGAAACAGTTGTATGGAAATTTCAGCAAATGTGAGTTTTGGCTGAGCAGTGTTGTCTTCTTGGGTCATTTTATATCTCGTGAGGGTATTCGAGTGGATCCAAAGAAAGTACAAGTTGTGGTAAGTTGGGAGAGGCCAACAAATGTGTCAGAGATTCGAAGTTTCTTGGGGTTGGCTAGTTATTACCGATGTTTCATTCCGGGATTCTCTGCTATAGCTTTGCCCATGACAAAGCTAATTCGTAAGAATGTGAAATTCATTTGGTATGAAGAATGCGAGGACAGTTTCCGTACCTTGAAGGAAAAACTTGTTTCAGCACCAGTGCTATCAGTTTCTGAGGGAACTAATGACATGGTAATCTACAGTAATGCTTCTTTGAGGGGATTGGGGTGTGTACTGATGCAGAGGGGCAAGGTCGTTGCTTATGCTTCACGCCAACTGAAGCTTAATGAATTAAACTATCCTGTGCATGACTTGGAATTGGCTGTAGTAGTTTTTGCGCTGAAACAATGGCGTCATTACCTTTATGGGGTAACTTGTGAGATCTACACTGACCATCAGAGCCTTAAATATTTGTTCACATAAAAAGAACTTAATTTGAGGCAACAAAGGTGGATGGAACTTATCAAGGACTATGATTGTTCAATTCATTACCATCCACGAAAGGCTAATGTGGTGGCAGACGCATTGAGTCCGAAATCTGCAGGAAGTTTGTCTTGTATCCGATGTGCTCGGATTGAAAGTTTTCGTGCTATACAGAAGATGAATGTTGAGATGGTAATGGGAGATGGTGACGCAATCTTGGCTCGTTTCTCGGTACGTCCAATGTTTGTGGATCAAATCCAGGAAAGTCAGGATTCTGATGAGATGCTTGCAAAGAAGAGACAACAGGTCTTAGAAGGTGCACAGAGTGACTTTAAAATCAGAGATGATGATATGTTGATGTTTGGATCCAAGATGTGTGTTCCAAGTAATTTTGAATTAAAGAAGAGTATCTTGGAGGAAGCACATTGTTTTGCATATGCTATGCATTCAGGAGGAAACAAACTATACAGAAATCTGAGAGAAAATTTTTGGTGGAAAGGAATGAAGAGAGATGTTGCTGCATTTGTAGCAGAATGCTTGACTTGTCAGAGGGTTAAGGTAGAACACAAATGACCTGCGGGATTACTTCAGAATTTTCCAGTACTGGAATGGAAGTGGGAACACATCACCATGGACTTTGTGGTAGGATTGCCACGTTGTAGTAAAGGGTGTGATTACATTTGGGTAATCGTGGACAGGCTAACTAAATCGGTACACTTCTTGTCGGTCCGTGTCATGTATTCTACTGAAAAATATGCCAGATTATATATAGATGAGATTGTGTGGTTGCATGGGGTGCCTATGTTCATTGTGAGTGACCGAGATCCCAAATTTACATCGAGATTATGGCATAGTCTGCAGAAGGAATTGGGAACCTCTTTGAAGTTCAGCACGGCCTTCCATCCGCAAATTGATGGACAGTCGGAAAGAACTATTCAGACATTGGAAGATATGCTGAGGGGTTACGTGTTTGATTTCCAAGGCAAGTGGGATGATTATATTCCATTGATTGAGTTCGCTTATAATAACAGTTATCAGGCTAGTATTGGGATGACACCATACGAGGCCTTATATGGAAGACGATGTCACACACCAATCTGTTGGAGTAAAGTGGGTGAACAACAATTGTTTGGTTCCGAACTTATTCAGCAAGCGACCGAAGGGGTGAAACTGATTCAGGAAAGGTTGAAGGTTGCCCAGAGTCGGTAGAAAAGTTATGCCGATAATCGAAGATGAGAGTCTGAATTCAATGTGGGTGATCATGTGTAATCAATCTCACCAAAAATAAGTCCTAAGGCTTATCAAACACCATTTGAGGGCAGAAAGTAAGGCAAATCGGGGATTAGGAGGTCTAATTCGGAGGTTTTACTCAAGAACGCGAAGAACACATTCGGGAAACCCACTTCTCGAATTCCATCAATCGAAGGTAATTTGACGAAATCCATCCTTGTATCTTTGAAGAGCATCATAAGTATGGTCCATATGATTTATTTCAAAAAATTTAGAGGTCAATTTACATGCTTGCGAAGTCATAGAGAAGTCCAAAATTGAGTTTGTAAAAATTGCCATTTGCTGTCTACAATCTGTTGCAGACCGGTATACCAGCCGGTATGCCGGGCGGTATACCGGATGCATACCGGTTGCCTACCGGTCCCTTCAAAACTGTGCAGAAACTTATATTTGATTCTGAAAAATTATGAGGGTTATAATTCAAAGAGTTATAAGATCATTTTCTGTTGCAAATTTCAGAAGAAAAGGATAATAGGCTAGCAAAAACTTACTTAGAAAGAAACCATGTTTTTTTAAAAAACTTGCCAAACTTGTGAAAATTTGCATTAACCGGCATGCCGGACGGTACACTGGTCTGGTACCGGCTCTGTACCGGTCTGGCAGAAAGGCTAGGAAACTTGGATTTTTGTGTTAGGGATCAAAATAAAGTTTATATAAAACTTAATGGTGGGCAGAAATATTGAAATTACGGAGGGTAATGGGGTAACAAATTATAGGGATTTACTTAGCAAATCCTTTGACATTCATGAAAAATAATTATGCCCTATTGATATTCAAAACGGGAGACAAAGACCAAGTTGTCTAGGAGGATTCACTTGCTCGTTATATATTCAAGATCACTGCCTATAGGTGATTGTGTAAATTCTTGATTAATAAGTGTTTCGCTATTTTGAATGTTTCTATCTATAGCATGCCTTCTGTGTTAACATGTATTCAACTGTGATTGGCTTAGTTGATTGAATTATACAATTTCACGTATATTTCCCTATATGAGCTGAAATAGAATGAGTTTAATAAATGTTATATTAACAAAATATATCATGCAATATCATGTATATATTTTCCTTTATGGATACTTGCGTATATATATGGTCTCTTGAAAGGCAACGGTATGAGTACAACATATACATTTATAAAATGTGAAGATGGAATTAACCATAAAAGATGTGGAAATGAGATGTGATGTGGATGATTACCTTGGCCAGGTATTGGATCCTTATTGAGCCTAGACTTGATATATACTTGACAGGGGTGAGTTCTTTATGACTACTGTCTGACGGGGGTGAGTCTTGAAGACTACCGTCATTGTGGAAAGACAGGAGTGAGCCGTTGAGGCTACTGTCATTGTTGATAGACAGGGGTGAGTCCATGGTGGCTACTGTCATTGTGGTTGGACGGGGGTGAGTTCTTTGGGACTACCATAACTGTTTTAATTAATAGAACATGTAAGAGAACAAAGAAAACTCTAATCATATGATTACACTATCCCAATGTGTTTATGCATTAGATGATTATGCTCTTTAGATTGTGTACTTGTGGGGCAGTCACACCCCTTATTTACATGTTACTCTTTTGTTAGTGGGACAGTCACACCCCTTTTTGTTTATATGTTATAATTGTGAAACTTTATTATAGCTTGCACTTGTTTTCTGGATATCTAACACTCCTGGATTTGTGTTGTCTCTTTCTTTTGTTGACATCCTTTTCCAGATTTTGGAGCTTAGCAGTCCATTACAAGCCATTGTCCAACTTTGCTAGGAGATGTCTATCTTGGAGCATATTGATAGCAGTGGAGACCTGTTCTACTTTCTATTTCAGTTTCCATGGTAGCTAGTTGAGAGTTACTTATAGTTTGTAGACTCTTATTGCAGTTGTTGAGATGACCATGTTTTTGGTCATAATGTTATCTTGTTGCGAGACTCTGTCAGTTTGAGTTTTATTTTAGTACTTCCGCATTGCTATTCTGCACTTTATTTTAGAACTATAATGCAACCTATCTTGATGTAATGATATTAAGTAGCAATTCGCGTCCAGATTCCTTTTCTTAGCATAGTTTCTAGATCGGGTCGTTATAGCTAGAGTGAAAAGCACACCCCTTGTATAAGTCACTCTCAATGAATAAAATCAATATCGCTCAGGAGAGTCTTAAGATAAGTACGGTGAAGTACTCTCTATGACCCTATAAATGTCAATGAAGCACGGATGTCAAAGGATGATATTTATCGACCAAGTATCTCCTTATAGCTCAATATGCCAGAGTCCTATCTACAACAAATACAATTAAAGTGCAATACAAGATAGGTTGTACAACAATGAAGCAAAAGCAAATGAACTCTAAACTAATTTGCTTGATGCCAAGATGTTGATACTGATGAAGCTCCCAGAACAAGCTTTGTCTTTCAAAGTATCCTCCTTTGCAAGATCTTGTCGGGTGAAAGTACCAAGGTAGGATGTAGTATGGATCTTCAACTTATCATGTTTCTAACTGCGCATGTAGCAAACTCATCAAACATATAATGCTGCAGTAAGAAATATAAACAATGAAGCAAATATAATTTCAACTACCCTTTAAATAATGATATGGCCAAAGTAAGCTTTAAATGGAGTTTCATACACACCACATATAATGAGTCCAAACTAGATAGGTAGTGATTGCAATATATTATCTCTTAACAAGTGTATAACCAAGTGATCACAAGAGATATATAAGTGAATATCAAACCAGTTCACTATATTGATTCTCAAGACAATGTTGTTGGACTTTCTTTTAAGGCAATCTTAGTGGTGATAATCTAGGCAAGTACAATGTGCTCTCAAATAATGTAATCAGGCCAAGTAAGCATGTGAGAGATATTAAGTCTAAATATACCAAGATTATGTTTCTATGCTTTCAAACACACACTTTTTATGATGATGTTCTACCAAGTAAGAATAAGAGTGGTGAACTTTTTATGCCAAGTCAAGTTTTATGTTAATGATGTTTCTACAAGTGTTCTAAGAACTTAAACTTAGAACTAGTCAATCTTTAGCCTCAACAACGTGATCATGCAAAAATTGACAAATATAACAATCAACTTTCATACAAATGATTGGCCTAACTAAATATGAACATGTAAGAACTTAGGCAAAGCGTAAAATGGTGATAGCACAATGAAAGTATACACAAAATACTTAAGTGTAAAGATGTTACCGATATAGCTTCACAAGAAGGAGTCTTCCCAAATGATGCACACAATGATAAGCTAAAGGTAGAAAAATGACCAGTGCACTCACTCACACACACAAGGTTTATACAGTAGGTTGAGGAAGTGAGGTTGTAACGACCCGTTCCCACCCTGCACAATATTGTCTGCTTTGGCCGCCAAGTCCCGGTGGACTTCCTAGGGGGTCACCCATCCTTGGACTAATCCAGAATGAGCACGCTTAACTGGGATGTTCCAATGGGCTTTGACGCCTGCACGGCTTTAAAAGGCCTTGTGCAAGTTACGTCCATGATCTATTATTTATAGTACACACAACTTACATCCACCAAGTAATGTGGGACTTGTCCACTGACTCGGATCTCCCCTCCGGGACTCTAGTTGACACCTTAGACTGGGGTGCCACAATATCCCTCACTTGGACCACACGTCCTCGTGTGGGGTCAAGATTCTCCTCCGGTCCCACATTTCCGGTTGGTGCAGGCTTTGATACCATATGTAACGACCCGCTCCCACCCTGCACAATATTGTTTGTTTTGGCCGCCAAGTCCCGATGGACTTCCCAAGGGATCACTCATCCTTGGACTAATCGAGGATGATCACGCTTAACTGGGATGTTCTAATGGGCTTTGATGCCCGTACGGCTTTAAAAGGCTTTGTGCTAGGTAGGTTCATGATCTATTATTTATAGTACACACAACTTACATCTACCAAGCGATGTGGGACTTGTCCACTGACCCGGATCTCCCCTACGGGACTTCAGTTGACACCTTAGACTGGGGTGCCACAGAGGTTCAAAGGCTACTGATTTGGAGGACACTCACGCACACACTAGCCACACTCACACTCTCAATGGATCACATAAGAAAGGCATCTGGAGTGGAGGAGGCTGAGAGGAAGGGATTACACCAGTAGGCTCTTTAACTCTCAGTTGTGCTTTCACTTACTCCTCTACACACTCTCTCTCATTCACTCAACAATGATTTTACACAGAGGGCTTATAGAATGGAGGAGGTGGTTATAGGAGGAATCAGTAGCAAAAGGCTCTGGTTGTGTGTTTTTCTCTTTATGATGCTGTGTCTCTCTATTGTCTGTCTCTTACACTTAGACTCACAACACATATATGTGCATACAAAGCAACTCAACGGGCAATAAAAGTCAAATGCTCTGATGCTTTGTTCAAGCCCAAGGCATGCAGACTGAATTAATGCAAAGAGCATCAGGTATTGCAGCAATGCATAGATTTAATTCATGAGGGAAAGTGCAGCTCTGTTCATTTTGTCGCAGAAGCAAACCAGAGCACACAAAAAGAAATGATTGCAACAACTCAAATTAATTAATTTGACCACATTTAGACCACGAAAAATATGGCAAAACATTTGTATGATCAAAATATATGTCGACATATATTTTTTGTAAATCAATTTAACCGTTTAAAACCAAAAATCAACATACCCGAAAATTCAATTTTGCACACTGTCCCGCGACTGGTGGCTCCACCGGTGTGGGCACCGGTGCCACCGGTGTCCAGCCCAGTCATGCGTCCGGCCATGCCCCTGGTGCACATAAATGCGAGAAACCATCTTTCTTCCATTTAGGATTTATTGTACCGGAAGTTCACTTGTCTATTACCGGGAATTCTGAAAGTATCGGTGGGTGTTATATCTTACTCCTAATATTCTGGAAGTTGGTATTCCATCTTCCGGAAGATCAAGCTCAGAGCCTCTTGGTCTAACAAGTCAGGCCAGTGATGTTCCGGAAGATAGCATCTAATGTTCCAGAAGATGGTGATCCCTGTTGTAGCCTTTTAGCGTTGGTCAGCTGGTGTTCCGGAAGATAGATATCCTTCTTCCGGAAATAGGATGCTGTACATGTTGTTTATGTTAATCTCATGAATGATCTTCTAGAAGATCACTCTTGATGTTCTAGAAGATCAATACTTTAACGGGTCTGTTCAGCCCACTAGGTAGGTCGGTTAATGGAGGTCTGATCTACTTCTATATAACTTGTATCATTCATAATTTTAAAGCAATGAAGCTCTATTTTCTGTTCTTTCTCTCTATAAAGTCTATTTTTTCTATTTGTTGATATGGTATCAGAGCCATGAGGACTAATCGTCCATAAATAGGATCCTGGAATCTTTTTCAAGAAAATCAAGAAAATCAATAAACATCAACTCTTGTCTCCATCTCTCAATATTGGAGTCACCAATGGCGGATACTATCCCATCATCTCTGAAATTCCTAATCAGCAACTTTCAAAGCTTTATCACTCTAAAGCTTGACTCAAGCAATTATCTGGCCTGGAAGACCCAGGTTGAAACAGCCCTGTTCGCGAATGGTCTGTCCGATCTAATCGGCAAGAATCACATCACTCATGAAACAGAAAGCCAAGATGTCACATGTGACACCACTGACTGCCATTTTGATCACCAGAAAGGCGAGGTGGCTAACAAACTTCTCCTGTCATGTATGACTGCCACTTTGACTCCCAGTGTTCTTCCACATGTTATTGGGTCATATCGTGTGATTGATTTATGGACTAAACTTGAGGAAAGATTTAGTAACTAGTCAAGAACTCATATTATGAAGTTAAAAAGGAAACTGTATTCTGTCAAGAAAAACAGTGGTATGGAGGAATATCTTGACAATATCAAGATCATTCTTCAAAGCTGGACATGTCCGGATGTCACATAGATGAAGAAGACATATTATTTCACACTCTCAATGGTCTACCAGATGAGACTTATCGCACTTTCAAGCAAGCCATGAAGACAAGGTCTGCCACAGACAGTCTGAAATTCTGTGAATTATACACCATGCTAATGGCTGAAGACTTATATCAAGAAAAGATAGAGACCACTACACTTATGATGGCTCATAACAACCAAGGTTCTGACAGTGACAACAAGAATAGTCATCAATGGAATAGTACCTTGAACTATCAATAAAATCAGAATTCAAGACAATCACAGCAGAATAAGTTCAACAACAATGGCTACACTAATGAAGGTAACAACAGAAGGTACATGGGCAACAATTACAGGGGAAACTTTAGGAACACTAACCCTTGCCAAATTTGTGGAAGAACCAATCATCTAGCATATAGATGTTTCTTTAGACATGACAACAACTTCAGACCTCAATGACAAGGAACTGATCAAACAAATAATGGGAACCAAGGTAATAACTTCAAACCTAGATATCAAGCCAACATGGTCACCCAACCTAATGTCCATAATCAGAATGGTCAGAACCTCATCAGCCCTGGTCAGCAGTTCTATGCTGTCAATAACCCTGACTATCATGGTGCCAATCAGACATCACCATGGTACTTAGACTCAGGGGCTACAACTCATGTCACTAACAATGGCAACAACGTCTCCCAATAAATTCAGAATTACCCAAGTCAGGTGATGGTAGGTAATGGCCAATATGTTCAAATCCTAAAGACAGGTGATGGTCAATTAAACCTTCCTAACTACAACCTTAATCTTAAGAATATTCTACACGCTCCACAAATCTCACATAATTTGCTATCTGTTTTTCGTATTGCTTTAGATAACAATTGCAGGATTATTTTTGACTCAACTGGCTATGTGATACAGGATCTGAGCACCAAACAGGCTGTGCACAAGGGAATCTGTCATCAGGGACTCTATCCCGTACATCATTCTTTTAACAAGACTCCAGATTCTGATGCACTCATAGGAGTCTCCTCCAATTTAGAATTATGGCATAGGAGGTTAGGGCATCCCAACAGTGACATGATGAGGCAATTGAGTGCTAAGAATAGGATTCAAATTTCTGGAAACATCAATAACTTTGAATGTCATTCTTGTAATTGTGGGAAAAGTCATAAGTTACCTTTCTTGCCATCTACTTCTAAGACAGTTAAAGCTTTTGATCTCATACATGCTGATGTTTGGGGTCCTTCACCCATAAGTTCCTTTACTAGCTTTAGATTCTACTTGTTACTGATTGATGATTTTACTAGATATAGCTGGTTGTTCCCATTACACTTGAAAAGTGATGTCTTTGATAAGATTGACAACTTTAGAAAATTTGTTGTAAACCATTTTAACTCTAACATTAAAGTTGTTAGGTCTGACTGTGAGGGTGAGTTCCTTAATAAACTCACGACCAAATTATTTAACAACTTTCGAATTCAACAAGAAACATCTTGTCCTTATACTCATCAACAAAATGGCTTGGTTGAAAGAATACATGCTCACATTGTTAAAACCACAATAACCCTTCTTCAACAAGCTCAAGTGCCAATACAGTTCTGGCTTGAAGCCATGACATTAGCTATGTATGTCATAAATAGACTTCCTCACTCTTCCTTGAAGTTTGATATTTCATTTGATAAACTCTATGAACATCCTTCTAATTATCTTATATTGAGACCCTTTGGATGCACCTGCTTTCCCTACCTTAGACCATACAACTCAAACAAATTAGAACCAAGGTAAAAAATGTGTGTTTTTATCGGATACTCTTCTAGGACAAAAGGCTACAAATGTCTGGATCCTATCACCAATAAATTTTACTTAACTAGATGTGTGAAATTTGTAGAACATGAGTTTCCTTATCAAGCAATCGTGAATTCTATGAAAAATCAGATTTCTAATAGCCAAGATAACTTTGAAAAAAGTTATATTCTTTCAACTTGACAAGGACACTGAGTATAACACAGTACCTGCTGATCAGATCATCAGATCCTCCTATTCCCTCATATCCAATGATAATAGATCCAAGAGTCTGAATAGTACTCATGTGATCTTAGATCATCAACCTAGCACTAATAATGATAGATCCAGACACTCCATGATCACTAGGTCCAAAGGGAAAGATAATTTGTATACTCATACAATAAATGTTCATACTCAAAACTGGACAGAGGAAGAGCCTAAGACCTTTAAGGAAGCTGTGACCTCTCCTACTTGGAAACAGGCCATGCTTGAAGAATACAATGTTCTTATGTCTCAAGGGACCTGGACACTTGTGTCTCCTCCATCTAATACACC